>JAQZBX010025989.1:0-29208 GCA_029593785.1 Cabassous unicinctus | reverse complement strand
ATTATGTTAATCGGGTCATTTGTCTTTTTATTTATGAGTTGTAGGATCTCTTTATATATCATAGATATTAGA
The DNA here is from genome assembly GCA_029593785.1 of Cabassous unicinctus. Classification (NCBI taxonomy): domain Eukaryota; kingdom Metazoa; phylum Chordata; class Mammalia; order Cingulata; family Chlamyphoridae; genus Cabassous; species Cabassous unicinctus. The sequence goes on along the minus strand of JAQZBX010025989.1, from coordinate 29,136 downwards.
CCCTTGTCAGGTGTGTGATTTCCAAATATTTTCTCCCATTAAGTAGAGTGCTTTTTTATCCTCTTCACAAAGTCCTTTGACATGCAGAAGTTTTTAATTTTGAGGCAGTCCCATTTACCTATTTTTCCTTTTGTTGCTCGTGCTTTGGGTGTAGGGCTTAAAAGACCTCCACCTACTACAAGGTCTTATAGATGTTTTCCTACATTATCTTCTAGGAGTTGGTTCTGGCTTTATGTTTAGGTCTTTGCTCCATTTTGAGTTGATTCTTGTATAGGGAGTAAGATAGGGATCCTCTTTAATTCTTTTGGTTATGGATATCCAGTTCTCCCAGCCCTATTTATCGAAGAGGCTATTCTGTCCCGGAAAAGTAGATTTGGTAGGCTTATCAAAAATCATTTGACCATAGTGCTGAGGGTCTATTTCTGAACTTGCTCATTTTTCTCAATTTCTGTGTCTATTTTTATGCCAGTACCATGATGTTTTGACCACTGTAGCTTTATGATACACTTCAAGGTCAGGGAGCATTCGGGACTGCTTTCCCTACCAAATAAATTTGGTAATTGACTTTTCTATTTCTGTAAAGTAGGCTGTGGGACTTTTGATTGGTATTGCATTGAATCTATAAATCAATTTGGGTAGAATTTACATCTTCACGATGTTTAGTCTTCCAATCCATGAACATGGAATGTCCTTCCGTTTGTTTAGGTCTTCTTTGATTTCTTTTAGCAATGTTTTATAGTTTTCTGAATATGGATCCTTTACATTCCTGGTTAAATTAATTCCTAGATATTTAAGTCTTTTTGTTGCTCTTGTAAATGGGATTTTTTTCTTGATTTCCTCCTTGACTTGCTCATTACTAGTGTACAGAAATGCTACTGATTTTTACATGTTGATCTTGTATCTTGCCACTTTGCTGAATTCATTTATAAGCTCAAGTAGCTTTGTTGTAGATTCTCAGGATTTTCTAAATATAGGATCATGTCATAGGTGAATAAGGGAGTGTTTTACTTCCTCTTTTCCAATTTGGATGACTTTTATTTCTTTTTCTTGCCTAAATTCTCTACCTAGAATTTCTAGCACAATGTTAAATAACAGCAGAGACAGTGGACATCCTGGTCATGTTCCTGATCTTAGAGGGAAAGCTTTCACCCTCTCCCCATTTAGTACAATGTTGGCTGTAGGATTTTCATATATGCCCTTTATTATGTTGAGGAAGTTTTTCTATACCTATCTTTTGAAGTGTTTTTATCAAGAAAGGATGCTGGATTTTGTGAAATGTCTCTTCTGCATCAATTGAGAAGATCATGTGGCTTTTTCTCTTTAATTTGTTAATGTGGTTTATTACGTTAATTGATTTTCTTATGTTGAACCACTCTTGCATACCAGCAATAAAACCCACTTGAGCTTGATGTATAATTGTTTTTATATGCTGTTGGATTCAATTTGCAACTATTTTGTTGAGAATTTTTGCATCTATGTTCGTTAGCATGATTGGTCTGTAATTTTCTTTTCTTTTAGTTTCTTTATCTGGCTTTAGTATTAGGGTGATGTTGGCTTCATAGAATGTATTGGGTAATTTTCCCTCCTCTTTAATGTTTTGGAAGAGTTTAAGCAAGATTGGTATTAATTCTTCTCGAAATGTTTGGTGGAATTCACCTGTGAAGCAACCTGGTCCTGGTCTTAGACTTTTCTTTGTCGGAAGATTTTTAATGACTGATTCAATCTCTTTGCTTGTGATTAGTTTATTGAGTTCCTGTATTTCTTGTAGAGACAATGTAGGTTGCTTGTGCATTTCTGAGAATTTGTCCATTTCATCTAGGTTGTCTAATTTGTCAGCATACAGTTTATCATAATATTCTCTTATGATCCTTTTTATTTCTGTGGGGTCAGTCAAAAGGTCTCCCTTTCATTCCTGATTTTATTTATTTGCAACTTCTCTTTTTTTCCTCGTTAGTCTTGCTAAGGGTTTGTCAATTTAATTGATTTTCTAAAAGAACCAGCTTTTGATTTTGTTGACTTTCTCTATAGTTTTTTTCTATTTCATTTTTTTCTGCTCTTATCTTTGTTATTTCTTTCTTTCTGCTTGCCTTGGGATTGGTTTGCTGTTCTTTTTCTAGTTTCTCCAGCTTTTCAGTTAGTTCTTTGGTTTTAGCTCTTTTCTTCTTTTTTAATGCAAGCATGTAGAGCTATAATTTTCACTCTCAACACTGCCTTCACTTCATCCCATAAGTTTTGATAAGTTGTGTTCTCATTTTCATTTCTCTCAAGATACCTACTAATTTCTCCTGCAATTTCTTCTTTGACCCACCGATTGTTTAAGAGTGTGTGGTTTAGCCTCCATATCTTGCAAATTTCCCCCTTTCCAGCCTATTATTGATTTCTAGCTTCATTCCATTATGATCAGAGAAGGTGCTTTGTATAATTTCAATCTTCTTGAATTTATTGAGAGCTGTGTTGTGGCCCAACATGTGGTCTATCTTGTCAAAAGATCCATGAGCATTTGCTCTCTCGCCTCTTTAATCCTCCATCTTCCCAGAAGTCCTGCTATAATTCATTTTATAACTTACTACTGAGAACCACAAATTAAGTAAAATGCTGCTTAGATGTTTTATGTTCATTTGCAAGTTTTATAAGGAGCATAACTAATATGAAATATTTGACAAAAGCAGAATCTGATCAGCATAACATGCACAATTTTCTAAAATGGCAAGCCTGGAAATCTGTCTTTAATTAATCAAAGACACAGCACTATTTTATCATGGGTGCCAATTTAAAATATTCTTTAACTCATAAGTTAAAAAGGTAAAACATGTAAAGAAGTAAAAAAAGGATTTACATAAAATAATAGACCCATGGTGGCTTATGAAAGGAAACCAAGGAAATTTACAATAAGTGCCTTATCTTTAAATTTTGAAAATAAAAGTAATAAATGTTTATTATTGAGCATTGGAAGTGGAGAGGAATGTTAAGTCAAAGAAAATAAAAGCCATCTACCATTGTCTTACCCTTAAATATCTCATCTTTCATGTTGACATATGAAAAGCAGCCAGACTCTTCCACAATATGTGACTGGGAGATGGAAGTTTGGGCTGCAGGTAGCAGAGATATGATCTAGTGTGGCATCTAGAGGGAGATATTTGAGACAAGAAACAGAATATCTAGAGTCATGGTGTAAGTGTCATAGGACCTGGATTTAAAACTGAGAAAGAACGACATGAAGAATAAAATACAGATAGTGATTCTTGTAGGAAAGAAATGGGAAAAAAATGAAGGGTGGAAGTTGAGAAGGAATGTGGTTTTATGTTTTAGGGGAGTGCAAGAGGTTTTAATACTAAAACCACTTAAGGAAATCACGTGCAGTTTTGAAGAGAGATTTTTGACTCTTCCAGTATGAGGTCAAGTCACAGGATAAAATGGGACACAAAAAAAATGGGCAGCAGTTCATTTCTAAAATGATAAAAAAAACTCACTTTTCCCAAAGATGCCAGACCAAGGATTAATCAGGCCACGGTGGAGGCTGTACACCACAAGCTGGGCAGGTTTTGATTCTTGTCTCGCCATTCATTACAGCGCATCCAGGCTCCTGAGTACACACCCAAAGACTTCCCCAAGGCCACCTCTTCCAGGCACCAAGATCAGAGCCAGGGTCCTCTCAACAGAAATCTACTGTCTCTGGCCTGATGCGTACCTCCATCCCCCTCTCTCTGCTTGCCAAGGGAAGGAAAAGACCTCCCTGACCCAGTGTTAAGACCTGACATAAATGATCATGGCTCAGCAATCACAGGGCAGATGGAAACAGTTTGATATTGCACTGCAGCTGGCCCTTCTCCAAGCTTAATTCCCTCTGGAGATAGCCACGTTTTTAAAGTTAACCACATGCACATCTGTAATGTAACCTGTGGTGCTTATTATGTTGTTTGATGAATGGGGCATAACAGATCATGAATAGTTTTATAGAGAGACCTAATAAGCAGGCCTACTTATTTTTTCCAGTTGTAAGACTGCTCCACAGTCTTCTTTGCTGTCTTCCCTTCGGTCATCAATTCCATGCACAGAGAGCTACAAACAGAGAAAGCCAAGGCAGGCTGTTATTTTTTGGAGCCAAAGGTGACAGCAGGCTCACCTCCTGGGACACCACCTTGTTAGTCTGCTTTTAAAATTGGAACTTACCATGCTTCATTTTTAATAAGTTTTATTATTATTTTTGTTCAGGCCAAATAATCAACAGTAAATTAATTTGGAGATTTTTGATCAAGAAAGAAGAAGGAAAGCAGACTATAGCAAAAATGGGGCCAAGAAGGAAAGGGAAAGAAGCAGAGGGAAAGTTTCTTATCCAATACAAGTGAAGTCTCAGCTCAGAAGCCTCATTGCAGCCAGAATGAAAGAACCCTCTCTTTCTCTCTCCTTCATAAGCCCAGCCCAATTTACTTTTTAAAATTCTGCAGCTTGGTATGTTTACAGAAATCCACCCAGGCATACATAGTTATATTTTTTTCTTTCAGAAAGGTTTTTATCTTAAAGTTTCAAAAAAGCATACCTATAATGTCTAGACCTAAATGAAATAACTACTTACATTTCTTTATTTCTCTTAGTTTTTATCCACATATACACATACTTTTTATAGGATTGTTGTCACAGAGTATTATGATTTATATGTTCTACATTTTTAACAGTGTTTCTACTGGAGAGTTTTTCTAGTCATCAAGTATGGCTTGAGAATGCTTACATTCCAAAATGGAAATATTTTATTTGTAAAGGGTTTAAGTTATATAAAAAAAAAAAAAAAATGAGTAACAAGTACTACCTCAAATCAAATATCTGCTATATTCCATTTCTGGGCTAAGAGACTCTACTTCAACTTTATGAAATCATAAAGTCTCCCTAGACATCTGACTCCGCCCTTTGCTCCATGTCCTTCTTGCAATATTTCTAAAAATGAACTGCCAATGTGAACTTTGGAGGAGAAAAATATCCCTTAAGACATTAGAGGCTTAAAACAACACAAATGTATTATCTTGTCAGTTGTGGAGGGAATGGCAGCAGGTCCACGTTCTTTCTGGAGGCTCTGGGGTAGAATCCAGGTCTTTGCCTTTTCCAGCCTCCAGAGGCTGCCCGCATTCTTTGCTCATGGCCCTCATCATTTCAACCTCTGCTTCCATCAGCCCATCTCCTTATCTGATTTTTCTGCCTCCCTGTATCCCTTACAAGGACCTTTGGGAGTACACTGGGTTTACCTGGATAATCTCATTTTGAAATTCTTAATTTAATCATATTTGCAAAATCTCTTTTGCTATGAAAGTCAACATATTCACAGGTTCCATTATTCTGCATTCCACACCCATGACGTGGTAACCTATTACAATTTGGGGGAGGAATAATCTGAACACAGGACACACAAAAGCTGACACACAGCAGTGAGTCACTGCTCCAATGCAGCTGATCAAACGCCAGCATGCCCTGCTCAGTGTGGCTTTGTTCATCTGGACTCCTGAGGTCCCCTAAAGTGAGGTTTTAAAACTAGTTTCTTAATGGAAAACCAACTCGGTAAAAAAGAGTCTACTGCTTGTGCTGGTAAGAGAGGTACAATAAAAGTAAAGTTTAAGAAGGTGATGGTGGTTGATAGAAAGCAAAAGCTTTCAACGCATTTTAAGTTATTCATGTTGGCATTGGAGGGAGGAAGTTCTGTGCTACAGTAGTAGTCGTGCATTTGATTAAATGTCAAGGGACATTTGTCATGCCTTGTATAAAATTACCCTGTGGGCATTCCAACTGTACAGAATAGAGGTTAAGAGGATTTGAGTTACATAATTCTGGTGTCAAATAAAAACAAAACAGGGCGATCACATTTCCATGGACCCGCAAATTCAAGGAGTAGCATGCTCCTGCCTTTCCATCCTCCTCTGCCGGGAGCCATTTTGGAACCCAGGGCCTGAAGGCCAATTTAGCGTTCCTTGAACAGGTTTTCCATTCCCGGGTCATCCATTTGTTGCTCTTCAAATTTGGAGGCTGTGATCATGGGTGCATCGAGATGGACGGCTGTACCCTCGGACTGGAGCATGAATCCCTTGACCTTTATGAGCCTACTCCACCTGACATCTGGGGAATAGTCGAGTTGGGCTTTGTGTCCTTGTTCAGCCTACAGATGGTTTTTCCCTATTGGTTGTGAACAGGGGCATCTGCATGCCATTGGGACAGAGTTTGAGGTTGGGGTCTGTGCATTGTGTTTTTGTGTGGGAGTTTGTGAATTGTCACCCTTGCTTTTTACTGTAAGAATAACTTTCATTTTATTTCAAATGCTTTTAAACAAGTAGAATATGACATAACAGCAGTTATTTATATATGAGTAACCACATCAGAATCCTATATACATGAGAAAAACTCAAAGAATAGAGAGACTAAGCAGAAATGCTCTCTGTGAAAGAAAAGCTAGAGCTTGCTATCAATAGAGGACAGAGTCATAAAATAATTCACAAAGATCTCCTCTAAATTACTAAATCAAAAGTGGGTTTATTCAAGAATTAAGGAATCAGAGAAAAATATTTGGACCTAGTTTATCATTATTCTCCCAATTAGTGTAGTTAACATTATTGAATTAAATTTTGAAAAACTTGTACAGAAATTTTTGTACAAATTGCATTCACCAATAAATGAAATCATTGAGGCTTCTCAAAACAAAAACAAAAACCAGTTCTATTGTCTCAAAAAAAAAAAGATTTCAAACAGAAAATTAAGACTATGAACCAGTAAGATAGGAACAATCAATTCCAATCCATTTGAACCTCAGGCACAAAAAATGTGTGGTGCTCATGATCAAGAGATTTGACAATCCAGAGAATCCAAGAAGACTTTTAGAAGCAGGTGGAACATACCACTAAGGTAGAGAGGTTCTTGGAGATGGCAGCAAAGCCTCATTTTGCCTAGAACTTGTCAAAATACTCTATCAATTAAAGACAAGTATTAACTTCCCAGTATTGTTCAATATGAAGGTAAAAATATGAAGGGAAAGGACTTATTGAACAAGTTACTTCTTGATTATTGTCTAAAAATAAAATGATAAAAGATACTCTAGGTCCCCAATGGCTTATGCATAGTAGAAAGGAGGAAAGAGTAAAGCTTAAAATATTATGCCACATTCAAAATAAGGAGTGCTATCAAAGATCTTGTTTAATATGGTGACTCAAAACTGCTATAAATGTGTGAATATTCTCACTGTCCTGATTTTGTGATAGTCAGGGTAGGCTAAACATTCGCTATATTAGAAACCATGCATGTGTCCCCAGACCTAGCTTTTCTCCCTAGGTCTGGTTTTTAGAATGGTGGTGATAAACTAAGCTTGATTTATTATATGACCATCCTGTATGGGAAATGACTGTAACTCTAGGTATCTTTGGTCAACCTTAAGAGATATAGCAGGGGGACAGATATGGCTCAAATGGTTGGGCATCCGTCTTCCATATGGAGGGACCTGGGTTCAATCCCCAGGACCTCCCAGTAAAAATTAAAAAAAGAAAAACATAGAAGGCACGTGGGTTGCCAGGCCCCGTGCGCGGGTTCGCCGTCAGGCCCTGCAAGAAGGTGAGCCCCCAGGCCCCACGAGTGGGTGTGCCACCAGGCCCTGTGCACGAGTGCGCCGCCAGGCCCTAGCAGGTGAGGCCCCTAGGCCCCATGTGCTGCCAGGGCCCATGAGCGGGTGCGCTTCCCAGGCCCTGCATGCAGGTGCACCGTCAGGCCCTGTGCGCAGGTGCACCGCCAGGCCCCGTGTGCAGGTGCGCCACCAGGCCCTGAGAGCAGGTAAGCCCTCCAGGCCCTGTGCGCGAGTGTGCCATTAGGCCCCATGCACAGGTGTGCCGTCAGGCCCTACGTGCCATGCAGCAAGATGATGACGTAACAGGAGAGTGACACAAGGGAGAGCCAAGACGAGACATGCCGAAAAATCAGGAACTAAGGTGGCACAGGCAGTAGGACTCCTATCTCCCACATCGGAGGTTCCAAGGATTGAATCCCAGTGAAGACAGGGGGAGAAGGATGAGAAGAGAGGGTAGGAAACGGACACAGAGAGCTGCCCAGCGAATAGACAAAAAACAGCAAAAACAGCGGGGGAGGAGGGGCAGAGTATAAAAATGGATAAAAGTAAATAAATACATAAATAAATAAATCCTTTAAAAAAGGTATAAGGGAGTAAGATATAGACTATATTTAGTAGTAATATAATCTTTTTTTTTAAACTGCTATTAAAAAATGAGACCAAAAAGTAGTCTAAAGGTCAGTCCCAAGTTTACCAAAAGCAAACAAATTGGGAAATGAAAGCCTAATGCAATTGTATTAGTTGTTTAATGTTGCAAAACAAATTACCCTAAAACTTGATGGCTTAAAACAACAAACATGTATTATCATGGTTTCTGTGGGTCAAGAACCTGGGAGCAGCTTATCTGGGTGGTTCTGGCTCAGGGTTTCCCATCTAAAGGCTTGCTTAACTGGCGCTGGAGGATCATCTTCCAAACTCACTCATGTAGCTCTTGGCAGGAGGCTTTCATTTTTGCTGGCTTTTGGCAGGTATTGTCAGTTCCTCAGCATGTAGACCTCTCCACAGGGCTGTTTGAGGGTCCTCACCATCTGGTGGTTAGCTTCCCTCAGAGTAAATGACAGAAAGGGAGCAAGGAAGAAGTTGAGATGCCTTGTATGACCTGGTCACACATCTTCACTTCCACCATATTCTATTCATTAGAAGTGAGTCACTAAGTCCAACCCACCCTCACTCAAAGGGAAGGGAATTAATTTCTGCCTTTTGGAAGAAAGAGTTTCAAAGCATTTGTGGACAAATTTTAAGACCACCACACAATAAACTTTAAAAACTACATGGGGCTGGTGTGGTGAAGAGGGAAGGGCACTAGGCAGAGAAATGGGGAGGGGCACCAGCTTCCAGAACAGAGCAGAGACGCTAGATGCACAGGAAAGTTCAGCTTCTAACCTCACCACCACCACTCAGAAAATGTGCAGAGAGTGAAACGAAATCCTGAGAATTCTCACCAACACCTCCAAATTTGGAGAGAAATAAATTGAATGCGTATGTGTACTGGGTTGAATGGCGTCCCCACCACCACCAGAATACATCCACATCCTAATTCCCAGGGCCTGTGAGTGTTACCTTATTTGGAAAAAGGGGTTTTGCAGATGTAATTAAGGATTTTGAGATGAGATCATCCTGGATTACTGGAGTGGGCCCTAAATCCAATGACAAGTGTCCTTATAAGAGCCCAAAGAGGAGAAACACAGACATACAGAGGGGAAGCCAATCAAGATGGAGGCAGAGATTGGAGTGATGTGGCTACAAGCCAAGGAAATCAAGCAGCTGAAAGAGGCAAGCAGCCCTACTGATATCTGAATTTCAAACTTCTAGTCTCCAGAACTGTGAGAAAGTAAATATCTATTGTTTTAAGTCTTCAAGTTTGGGGTAATTTGTTACTGCAACCAGAGGAAACTACCACATTATGTATATATTTTTCATCTTCCGATTGAGGAATAGTGGAAATGAATGCTGTAGAGAAAGGGTTAAAATAGAGAAGTGAGGAATGGTGCTGACTCACTCTGAAAAGTATGGAAGAGTCTGGAATTCCAGGTTGAATTGGGGAAACAATCTAAAATCTAAGAGTATCTACCTATAGCAAACACTGTTCGGGCCTTGCCCATACCCCTTCAACATTCACCACATACATGTTTGATTTTTTCAGCTTCCAACTGCAACCACCTGCAAACTCTCTGAGAGGTTTTCTGACCAGCAGTGCCCACTTGGCCCCTGGTGGGGCAGGCAGGAAGTTCTGGGGAGTTAATGCCTCCTCCAAGCAACTCCAACCAATGACTGACAACAGGTGGGGATAAATGCCCAATTCCTTCACTCTCAATTGTAATAACTCTGGTGTATGTTCTACGAGCCCAATGGAATTGAGCTCTCATTGCCCAGAAAAGTAGCCTATACTACACCCTTTATTGACTCCCTTCCCTTCCCTACCTTTCATTCCCATTCCCCTACCAGCACTTCCCGGGGTCATCTCCCAAATAAACTACTCTTACCTCCTTGTATCAGGTTCTGCCTCTGTGGAAACACAACCTAAGAACCACAGAAAAGAATGAAATATACCCTTAAATGAGGAGTCTGAACCCTGATATAGAATAATTAAAATCCCAGAGGAGAGAATAGAGGCCAGGTAGTATCAAAAATAGGATACCCAACATCATCTATTGCATGACTCCACTTTTATAAAAGTGTTCCTCTCCCCTTCTCTCCATTCATCTATTCACTTATCTATAGATATGCATAGAAAGATATATAAAATCATGCTTTTATGTTTAATGTAATTATTTCTAGATGGTGCAATCTGGTTTGTTAACTTTCATATTTGTCCTTTTCAATGGTGTGTATATCCTTTTAGTAAGCACGTGTCATTTTTACAAAAGCAATAGTATTTTTTTTTCTTTAAAAAATAAACACAAGAAGCAATTCTGCCAAGAGGTGAACAAAAGTAGTTATTTTAGTTTGCTAACGGCTGCCAATGCAAAAGTACCAGAAATGGATTGGCTTTTATAATGGGGATTTATTAGGGTAAAAATATACAGTTCCGAGGCTGGGAAAATGTCCAAATCAAGGCATCATCAGAGATGCTCTTTCACCAAAGGTCGGCTGCTGGCAGATCTTGGAGTCCTGCCACATAGAAAGGCAAACTGGCAGCTCTCAATGTGGGTCTCTGCCTTCTCCTTCAGGCCAGTTTCTTCTCAAGCTCAGCTATGGGCAATTAAGCACATGGCACATATCGACTCTTCAGCTTTGAGCTGCCGGGGGCCTACCTTCTCAGGACCGTCTTTCCAGGCCTCTGTGCTCCGCTGATTCCAGCCTTCAGCCTCTCTTTCAGCCTCTCAGGGTTTCTCTTGGCCTCAGCTGTAGCTGATCCTCGAGTCCTCTTTCTCACATGGCAGGGTAAAAATTGCTGCTTTCTCTGTGTGTTTCTGCTTTCAATTCTCAGTTTATATTAGACCCTAGCAAGAAAGCGGAGTCCTAACCCGGGTCACACCTCACTGACATAGTCCACTTAAAGGTCCTAAAGTGATCTAATCAAAGTAATCTAATTAAAGGTCCCTTAATTGGATCCAACCAAAAGGCCCCATCTCCACTGTGTTTACAGGCACAGGAATGGGTTAGCTTAATAACATCATTTTCTGGGATCCACAAAGGACAAACCAGGACAGTAGTTAATGCTGGATAGTGTGAACATGGATGATTGTTATTTTCTTTTATGACTTTTTGTATTTTTAATTAGAAACTACTTTCCCTTCTTCATCTCCCTATTAAATCAGCAATGATTTTTAAAATTGATAATTACAAAGTGTTGATGAAAGACAATAAAGTAGGCACTTTCATATATTACAAGGTAGAGAGAAGGATGCTTTAAAGCAGTAAATCGGCAAAAATTTTCAGGAAGGGAAATTGGCAATATAAATGAATAAAAGCAAAAAAATATGTAAGCTTTTGACCTAGTAATTCAACTTCCATGTATTTAGCCTAAGGCAGTGTTTCCCAAAGCATCAGATTCCTAACTTCAGAATCACCTTGGCCCCTCCAAAGACAGCTGAATCAAAACCTCCAGGATATTGCATTATAAGTTCTCCTGTTGATTCCTTTTTTTTTTTTTTTAGGAGGTACCGGTGATTGAACCCAGGACCTCGTATATGGGAAGCAGATGCTCAACCACTTGAGCTACATCCGATGCCCTCTCCTGTCGATTCTTACATACAATGAACCTTAAGTCTTACTGGCCTTGAGAAATGAGAAATTCATTCAAAGATGCTTATTAAGGTCCCTACCAAGAATCAGGCTCTGTTCTATGTACTGGAGATATAGCCATAAATAAGACAGAACAAGTCCTTACCATCAGGGAACTTAGTTTTTTAACTCAAATATTTTAATATAAACATATTCATTACAGTATTATGTTAAGAAATAATCTAAACATTCAATAATATTTCAAAGCATGTCATGGGAAGATGTTCACCAAGTATTGTCAGATGGAAATAGTTACGATCCCTATATTTTAAATATACATATACATTGATCAAAAGATTGAAGAAAAATATATATTCACAAAAATATTAATCTCAGTAATCCTTGGAAAATAAGATTATGGACTAGTTCTATTTTCATCTTTGAACTTTTTTTTCCAATGTTCTGAAATAAACATGAATTTCCATAATCAGAAGAAAATGTAATGTTTAAAAGGTTGATTTAAATACCAGGGGAAATGAAAAATTTTTAAGGCTAGATCTGTCTTTTGAAATATGCTTTGCTTTAACAATGTTAGTACATGGTTAATTTCATTTCTGAACTAAACCTTAGAACTTTCAACTTCATTTTTGGGTGCTGTTTATTTTTAAAGTCTTAAGGAAGTGAGCTTTCAAATCTTCTATAATAGGAATATGTTGACTAGAAGATGAATTCTATAAGTCCTTTCCAGCTCCAATAAGTGGAAAGTTCAAGAACCTTAACTTTATTTTAAAATTTTTTAGTCTTCATTTCTTTTTTGGATTTTAAATGTAATAAATAATTACCATATAAAAATATTAGAGATTTATGAAATATAGAAAGAGAAAATCAGCTCTCTCCATCCCAAAAGAAAACCACCTTAAAGTGTTTCATTATATTACTCCAAATTATTTTCCATGCACAAAATATCTATTATATATATGTATGTATTATATAGATGTATATACACACACCCACATATATGTGTATTATATATGAACATAATTTTACTTACTATCATCCTCTACAGACTGTTTTGGACTTTACTATTTTCTCTTACCAAATACCTTAGCTGCCTCTCCATGTCTTCTTATAGAGATCCATCTCATTCTGTGTAATAACTGTATATATATTACCTTGGATGGGCATATCTTGATTTATTTAATAAATTCCTCTCATTTAATCTTTTTTATTCTTTTAGATTTCAATGATAGGATTGCCATTTTAATATACATCATTGGAGATCTGCTTATTTGTAAATAGCCTATTGCTCATTTGGAAAAATAAACCATTTAATTTTTTTTCAATTACATTTTATAATTGATTACTGCTGATGTGTAAGAAACCGATTGATTTTGGCATGTTTATATTTACATCTGGCTTCCTTACTGATACCTTTCACAAGACCCAATAGTTTTTCCTTTGTCTTGAACTTTCTAGGAAGACAATCATATCATTTAGAGATGATGACATTTTTGTCTCTTTCTTCTTAATACTTACCATCTTATTTCTTTCCACTGTCTTATGCTTTGGCTAGGACCTCCAGAAGAGTGATGAATTTCACAGAGCATGGCCATCTGTATAATTTAGGTAAAAGGTTACCACTGAATTTGGGATTCTAGAATAATTGAGAGAGCTAAGTTATCTAACTAGCTTGTATATATCTGGCTTGAGTATATTTTTTCTCAAGCACCCACCTTGCCCTCTTTTCATCTCATGATATACTCTGCAGATAGAGAGGTCAGGGTGGACATTTTTGAATGCAGACAGCAGAGTAAGAATGAGCTTCATGGTGGATGTACCATCGTAGGTGGTACTAATTTCCTGTTTCCAGTCTCAGACATAATTTTATTCTATCCCCAATATGCTCTTTCTGCCACCTTCTATCAGAGGAGAAGAAAAAGAATTTGGAACCCTCAGGTAGCGTTGATAAATCAAATCAGTAGCAAGGGACTTACTTGGATACCTCGTGTCTCTCCAGGTTTTGGTGTCAGAGATAACTGAACATAAAAACTTTGGTGGCTATTATTAAGCTGATCTAGAAAGCTGCTTTAAGTTGGGGGGGTGGGATTAATTAAAAAAAAACACTATTCACAATTACCCTAAAAATCAAACTAGAAAACTGGAATCATTCTGGCTTCAAGGAAAAAATAAAGCAAAAAAATACAAAGACTGAGGTCAGCACAATATTGTCAATTCCCAAGTTGGAAAAGTTGGAAAGTTTTGCTGTTCTTGGTCTCATCTTGTTCTCAGTAATTGCTTCCTTTCAACCATAAAGTTGTTTAGTGTCGGAGAGATATTCCAAGGCTTCTCTTTATATTCACTGCTGCAAGATCCCGTTTTAGCATAATTACAGACTTGGAGTTGAAGAGACAGGCTCACTCTATCTAGCTCTGCAGCTGGCTTTCTCGAATGACAATAGGATGCTCACCAGCTTAGCAACGTCCAAGGCTGTGAGCCAGAGGGAGGCCCTCATGCTGAAATTTTGCCCTTGCTTTGTCTGTATTTCCTCTGTGAAAATGGGGAAATGGTTTAGAATTTTAAAATGCACATTTTTTTCTCTTTGGGCTTTTAAAGTGACATGCAGAGCTCCAAATGCAGATTTCAGAATCCAAGTCAGTGAATATTCATCTTTACATCTCAAACTGATAAGACTGAGCAAAAACAGCAACAACAACAAAAAAAAAATTCTAAAAAACAAGCTTTTTTTGCTTGCTTTTCTCCTTCTTATCTTTTTTCTTTTTGTGAGAAGACCAAAGAAAGTCTAAATTTGACTGCCTCCCTTAACTGCAATGTAATTCTACTTTCAGCTTGACTACTTGCTAATGAAGGATAAAAATTGTTCTCATGATTTGAAATAATCAATAGCTACTCACACTCAAATCCTCAGTTATCTACTTAGAGATTTCTGCTTACAACTACACTGATTTCCCGGTTTCTCAACAAAACCAGGGCCCCTACTTTTATCTACCCTGCTTACCCAGATGTATTGCCCCTGCTTCCAAGTTGTATTCATTCTTCTTTCATACAAATTCTTGCATCCATCCCCTTCTTATGGCAATTATTGCAACTTTAATTTTCTTTCTTGAAATATACAAAAGCTTCCTCAATGGTCCATCGACTTCTAGGTTCTCCCTATCCAACTCTCCTCAAGGTTTCAGATCAATTTTCTTATAGCATCATTCAAAGAAGAATCGGCAAAAGACTTATAAACCATCCATTACATGTCAGGTGATAAAACTGGCACTAGGAATTACAGATGAAAGACACTCTTGTGAGTGGACTTTCTGCTCTGGTCAAACTGATTTCTTTTCTGTCCCAGGACGAGTTTCTATAAATAGCATATATAGCAGTGGAATCTGGGGAGGAAGAGGGACAGCCAGTGGCCTGAGCTTTGGGGTGGGATGTAAGTATGGAAGTCCTCATTTTTCACTTTCTCTGAGTAGTGGAAATATTATAAAGGAATATATGTTATATTCCTTTCTAAGGAATATAAACAGAAGATTTGGAGATTACCTTGAGCACACTGTTTGGGTGTGTGGATGAGAATAGTCACGATTCAAGGAAATGCACTGACTGACTTATCTGCACTACCTCTGAAGGTCACTGAATCTCCTCTGACCCTAACTCTAAAATGTAGCATTCAACATTTGGGATCCATCTTGAAAGACAAGAGTTCCAAAGCATCAAGAATATTCCTTTGCTGCATTTACCAGAGTGGATGATTGATATATTTATATGTATCTGAAATTTTCAGTGACTTCGAGATTTCAATAGCTGTTCAGAAATTCTATGAAACTGGATAGAATGCAAATAGGTTTTTAACATAAGAGCTATCAAAGTAATAGGTTAATATTATCACCTCTCATGCTGACGCTATTGAATGTTGAACTGTGAAGTATGAATTGGTAGAGATAGGTTTGGGAAGCCTAGCCATGCCAAGGTTTATAATCAGAGTAACAAACATGTCCCTGCAGCAAAAGCAGTCTGTCTTCTTGAGTTCTCTCTGCTCTAATAGTTAGAAGGAGCCTGCACATATATGTATGTACCAATGGGAATGCACAGCTACACCTTTCCTTCTACAAGATTTATGCCATTTCTTGGCTGAATTTGAGGGCTTATGAAATGTAATCACAGGTCTCAGATTCTTCCATTCTGCCCCCCACACCCTTTCCCCACTCCTTAATATGGATATAGTGTATTTCTAACCAGATTTACTAAAGAAATTATTGACAAAAAATTCCACAAAGTCTTTTTCATAATGATCATCATGATCATCATCGTCAGAGACTCTAATTACAATTTTAAAGCTATTTATATAAATGTCTCAATTAAGTCAACTTTTTCTCCTGTTACCACTTTCTCAGAGTTCAAGAATTAAAATAAGGATGAAATGCTCACAATGTTCCTTTTAATTAGCTCCTAATGTTTGCTTTCCCACTCCTCAATTTAAAATGGAATATTTTTTAAATTGGAATATATTTTTTAAACAGGCTTTGATTAAAACTTTTTTTTTTTAACTCCTAGAGACCAGCTCTAAAAGATCTGAGACCTTACTTAAGAGGTTAAAATAACACACACCTCACTGAACAGCTACTGGAGAACTCATTAGTTTAACTTTCTAGGCCGTGTGCCCAAGGTGGGCTGCTTCCATCTGTAGGGCACACACACCTTATTGTAGCATGCAAAATGCACACATTTTAGCCGATCACTTTCAACATGCGCAAGGAAGTAGATAGCTCCATTAGGCAATGTCAAAGAAGATAAATGTGTCCAAATTACTTGCCAAAAATGCTTAGTGAACATCAAAGAGATGGGTTCTGCTTTCCAAATTATTAAGTGGACTATTCAGGAGTACTGAAACATTCATTTTTCATTGCAGATTGTTGACCAGAAGCCAGGGACAGCTGTCTTCCTCTGATGTCCCATGTTGACGTCCACAGGAACTTTCTCCCTTCAGGGTTCAACCCACTAAAAGGTGTGAAAGGATGTGCATCATTTAGCAGCCCTGACATCTAGGATTTGACTGAAGAATTTTATGCACAAAAACCCATGGACACTGGAAGGGCAATTTTTTACCTTTAGACACATTTGTCTCAGTAACATCAACTTGTCTGGTTTTCTCTGCATAGATATGCTAATGGCCATAATCTGTATGTTATGTGGTATCTTCCTGAGAGGCAGGATCTGGATCTAAGCCCATGATGTATTTAAAATATGGCATTTTTCTCTTTGTGTACAAAGATAGAATGGAGAAGCCAGCTATCACTAAGAAACTGTTTTTCAAAGTGAGGTCCTAGGAATATCTGTATCAGAATCTTTAGGGTTTTGAAAATGCAGATTTCAGAGTTTCACCCCAGATAGGGCCTGGGAATCTGTTTTTTAACAAACATCCCAGGGGTGTCTGATACACATGGTCCCATATCCTCTTGTCAAGGAAACTTTGCCCTGGCAAACCAGCAAGGACTCTTAGAGGGACTAAGCTCCCTTCTCCCCCTTGGCAGAAAAAGGAATTAAGCATTTACATTGCTGAATTATTTTAGGCAGACCTACTCATAGCAAAGAATTAAGAGCAGTTAATAGCATTATTTTGATGTCTGACAAGTCAGTCATCTTTTCTCATTCTGCTGTTTCTTCAATTTTTCTCCATAATGAAATAAGTCCTTGTACTCCAGCTGTGGCTCATCAGTTACTCTCATTTATTTTTATCTAGCACACTAAAGAGCAGAGAGCTATCTACTATGGGAATGATGCTGTTATCAAATGACTCTTCCTTTATTAGTAACTAACAGTGAGTGATAGAATTCTAGCTAGTTTTTGTTTTCTTTATGACCACTAGAACATTCTGAAGGGAAGGCCCACAATATAGCAGGTGCCTTCTCTGTTTGAAACCATTTTTTAAGAAAATTGGATAAAGTAGGTGGAGCTCCTCTTTAATGCTTTGCTTATTGCTTTGGAATTCCCCACCTCCTCATCCTTTCCAGAGCACATAACTTTTCCTGTCCCCTGTCTGCCATTGCCCAAGTACCCCTCACTGCCACCAAGGGGTCAGCTAAACCCTTATCCTCCTTCCTACCCTCCAGAATTTGCCCTCCCATCAAAATTTGCCTTACTAATGCCAATACCAAAACTCTAAATAAAATATTAGCAAGCAGAATCCAGGAACATGTTAAAGAAGTAACTCAGCAGCTCCTTTCTAGAGGTGAAAGGGTAAGTCAATTTTAGGATATCTATTACTTTAATCCATCATATTTATAGATCATAGAAAAAAGTCATATATGGTCTTCTCCGTTGATGCTGAAAGACACTTGAAAAAAATTAACATCCATTCTTCATAAAAACTCTCAATCCTTAACATGATTGAATATATCTATTATAGCCCAAAAGCCAGAATCATACTTAATGCGGATAAACCAGAAACATTTCCACCAAAGTCAGGATCAAGTTAAGGATACTTATACTTGCTCTTCTTGATAAGCACTGTAGTAAAGTGGTGAAGTGCTTGGACTTTGGTGCTACACTACCAGAGTTCAAATCCCAGCTTTCTCACCCAGCACCTGTGTAACTGAGAGGAATTCACTTAAAATTTCTGACTATTCCATCTCCGAAAATGGGGATAATGATAATACCTCTAAAGGCTGCTATGAGATGTAAATAGCTTGATAAGTGGAGATTGAGTTTTGAGGGCCTGGGTGTAGATTAAGAAGCCAAAGGTGGCAGTCAGGGCCAGCTTCATGAGTGTACAACCAAGGTAGTCACACAGGGTCCTGTGCTCAGAAGGGTCCACACTTGGCTTAATGACTTGTGGCCACCATCTTGAAATTCTTGTTAGTTTTTTCTTTGAAGGTGAAGTCTGATGGGACAATGGAGCATGAACCAGGGTCTTGGAGTCTTGGCTCATGAGCAATCCCGCTTCTCACACCTCTTGCCTCCCAGGAATGGGTCTCAGCTGCCCACTTCCCTGGCCCTGTTCAGTGACCACTGCTCCCCTTCGCCCCTCACAGGGTCAGACATGCCTTTTCTGCACAGGTGCCATCCACCAAGTTGCAGGGCTGGGCCCCAGTGGGCCTATGAGTCTGCACTAAGTATCCCAGTGCCTGAGGCAGCATCAACTAGTAAATAAAAAACACCATTATCAGGAAAATGCAAATCAGAACCACTATGAGATCCCACTTCACACCCAAGAGAATGGAAAGAAGGGAAGGAGGGAGAGAGGGAGGGAAGGAGGAAGGAAGGAAGGAAGGAAGGAAGGGAGGGAAGAAGGGAGGGAGGGAGGAGTATGAGTGAGGATATGGAGAAATAGGAACACTGATACATTGCTGGTAGAACTGTAAAATGGTGCAGCCACTGTAGAAATCAGTTTGGAAGTTCCTCAGAAAGTTGAAAATAGAATTATCATATGATCCGGGAATCCCACTTCTTGGTATATACCCAAAAGAATTAAAGCAAGGCCTCGAAAAGATACTTTTACACCCATGTTTATAGCAGCTTTATTTATAATAGCCAAAAGGTGGAACAACCCAAGTATCCATCAACAGACCAATGGATAAACAAAATGTGGTATATGCACTCAATGGAATATTATTCAGCCATAAATATGAATGAAGTTCTGATGCATGTATACAACAGGGATGAAGCTTGAAGACATCATGTTGAGTGAAATAAGCCAGACACAAAAAGCCAAATACTGCTTTGATTTGATCTTGCTTATATGAAATCCTTAGAAGAAGCAAATTTCATAGAGAGAGGTAATAGACTGTAGGTGACCAGGGGAGGTAGGGTGGGAGGCAGTGGGGAGCTGTTGCTTAATGGGTGCAGAGTTTCTATTTGAAGTGATGAAAAAATTGGGTATTGGATGTTGGTGAGGTAGGTACAATATTGTGAATGTAATTAATACCACTAAATTATATACTTTAAGTGGTTGAAATGGGAAATTTTGAGTTGTATATATGTTACTACAATAAAAATTTTTTAAAAAGAGAGAAAGAATTCTAAGAATGGCAAAAGTCTTTCTAAACTATGGTACAAAAATATTATAATAATTTTTTGGTTCATGCTAAAATCACCATAAGCAAAGTCAAGAAATAAACTTGGGGAAAAAATTTGTTACCCATTGCTTGAACAAAGAACTAATTTAACCTAATATAGCTTTTACAAATAAATAAGTGAAAGGCCAAAACCTAATAAGAAAATGGACAAAGGGAATAAACAGTTTATCAGAAAATACAGATGGCTTTTAAACATGTGAAAAGATTTTCAATCCTACTCATAAGAAAAGAAGAAAAAAATTTAAAATTACACTGAGTTAATAGTTTTTACCTATTAGATTGGCTAAAGACCTCCAAATTTTATAATACACTGTGCTGGTGATATGGGGGGAAAAAGGTACTCTTATACACTGCTGGAGGGAAGGTAAATTGGGGCAATCCCTGAAGAGGGAAATTTGACAATACTATAAAAATTATAAACGTCCATATTCCTTACTCCAGCAATTCCACTTCCAGGGATTTATTCATTCAATAGCTGTACCAGTACATATGCAATTGAATACAAATGATATTCATTGAAGCAACATAAAATTCTACCAATAGAGATTTTGTTAAATAAAGTATGGTACAATGCAATACTCTGCAACTATAGAAAAGAATTAGGAAGCTCTTTATGTGCTGATATGAAAAAGATTTCCAAGATATATTATAAAGTTTTTTTAAATGTTGATGCAGAATGGTATGTATTGTATGTTATAATTTCTGTTTTTAAAAAAGGGAAGACAAATATGTATTTGCATTTGAGTGTATTTGTATAAAATAACTCTGGCAAGTTATTTTATTTGTGTCTGGCAAGACACATTAGAAACTAATACAGTGATTGCCTTGGAAAGTATGACTGGAAGACTGGGAGAAAGGGTGAAAAAATGCCTTTCCTTTCTACACATAAGTCAATTGGATTTACATGTAAGTAATAGAAACTTTCTAGCTAGTTTGAACAGAAGGGCCTTGAAGATAAGGATTAGGTGCTCACAAACTCATTGGAAAGGCTGGAAGACCAGACTCTAGAATAATCCTCCAGAAAATTACTCCCAGATAAGCACCTAATACTAACAGGAACTGCTGCGTCTTCCATTATCAGGAAACTGGGGGATCAGAGATTTGCTAACTCGACTTCTAGTCCTAGGTTCATACCAATTTAGTTCCAATACAGATCAGAAGCCAGAGCCACAAATATTGGCTACAGGAAAACTTTGCCTTTGCTGCAATTCATGGAATCATGCTACCATCCTCACCAGCAAAATGGATGACTCCCACGCAATCTCTCTTCCCAGATAACTTAGTTGAATGCAAATCTCATAAAAGTATATCCAATTGGTGGACTATAATTCACATCTGGAACCTTAGCTTCAAGAGTACATTTAAATGCAGTTTTTTGCTTTTCAGCCTCTGCAGTTTAGAAAATTGTAGTACATGTTGAACAAGCGCACCTACTGGATTTGCCACAATAACACTTAAATAATTTTTAAGTTTTTAAACCTTGAGAATGTATTCATTATTTTTAAAAATTAAATAAAAAAATAAAAGCTTACCAATTCTGGCTTGTAATGGCTTTATTTATAATCGCTAAAATTCGCTAGCAATAAACCAAATGTCCTTAAATGAGGAATCAATAAACTCTGGCACAATCATACAATGGAATACTACCCAGCAGTAAAAAAGGACAAACTATTTAAACATGAAACAACATGGATGAATCTCAAACACATTATGCTAAGAGAAAAAAGTCAGATTCAAAAGACTACATGCTGTATGAGTCCATTTATATGGCATTAAGGAAAAGACAAAACTATAGGGGCAGAAAACAGATCAGCAGTTGCTAGGAACTAGGGAAGGGGGATGACTACAAAGGAATGCAGAGGAATTTTTTGGTGTGATAGATCTGTTCTATATCTTGACTGAGTGGTGGTTACATGATTGTATGTGGTTACATGACTGCATACTAAAAGATGTGGGTTTTACAGTATCTAAATTATAGTTAATCTTAAAAATTAAAAAAAACAACAACATTATTCTGTATCCTATATTCTATCAGTTAGTTTTCATAATATAAGGCAATAATGTCTGATAATGATATAATAGTCCTTCAGTGGCTTTTGTTTTGGGTTATTTTTTTTAGAGTCCTACAGGAAAAGATAATGACTTAACTGAAAGCAGTGAATCTGAATGAAAGTTGAGGGATTCTTCTTCTTTGTGTTGGGATGTCCTTTTTGGACTCCCACAAACCAAAATTCAATTACAAGCCTCCAAGTAAGATAAGCTCATGAACTAACAATATTGCTAACAATAGTGAGGTAAGAAATCTTTTTTTAATTTTATTTACACCCTCCCACATACCTGCCGCGTGCTCATTGTCTGCTTTCTGTGTCCATTCGCTGCATGTTCTTCTGTGTCTGCTTGTCTTCTCTTCTCATCTTCTCTTTAGGAGACACCAGGAACCAATCCTGGGACCTTCCAACGTGGGAGAGAGGCACTCAATCACTTGAGCCATCTCAGCTCCCTGGTTTGTTGTGTCTATCATTGTCTTTTTCCTCTGTGTCTCTTTTTTGTTGCATCATCTTTTTGCGTCACCTCTCCATGTGGGCCACCAGCTCTCCTCACGGGCCCACTCGCCTTCACCAGGAGGCCCTGGAAATCGAACCCAGAATCTCCCATATGGTAGACAGAAGCGCAATTGCTTGAGCCATATCCACTTCCCCAAGAATCTTTGAAAACACAGCCCGGAGCTTTCTTCCTTGGGGCCACCTTTTTAAAAGAATGGACAGAGGCATCAAAGGGACCCAGAGAACATGAATCCAGCCTGCTGCGTCCTACAGCATTCCCTCAGAAGAGGAGACCTAAGGTTCTATTTCTCAACTGACGCCATCCTCCATCTCCCCTTTCCTCTCTCCATTTTCCTGCCATCTGCCCAGTGTCCACTTAGCAACCAAATATTTCCACCATGTTTTTTCCATCAATTAAAGGAAAAATAAACTAGAGAACAAAGTCCTTTGTTATAGCAACAGAAGTTTTTTTAAACCACACCAAGCAGGAAGTAACAGACAAAAGCCACAATTACTATGGAACCTCTCTTATGAGAATACAAGGTCCACAGCACTGATAGACCATCAGTTGGAGGCTGTGGCAAATATGCAGGCAACATTCCCTACACATTATTCCACAAGGAATGTCTCCATTTATTTGATATACAGTGAAATTTGCTTAAAATATTTTTAGGGAATCATCAGACCAGGAAGTTCTCCAGAGGTCAACCTGTCCAGGATGAAAACAAAATCTACTTTTCTGCAAAAATGAATCATCCACCCTTTCCTCACCACTTGGTTTCCTCCTTTCAGTACCCCAATAGTCAACTTTGCACACTGCAAAAAGGTGGGTGGGAGTGTTATCTAAATCTTTTCCAAGCTGGGGAGTTAGCCTGAAAAGTAGATGGGAGCTGGGAATGGGGATGTCCAAGTGAGCCATGATTCTCCTGGAGGAATTGTTCTATGCTTCAGGAACCTAAGCCTCCAGCCCTGACTGTGAGTCTCAGGGCTCTGGATCTTGGGGCTGGGCTGTACTTGAAGAAAGGTAGGCTATTTGCAAGAGTAGCACTGCAAGACTGCTGGGATACAGGTTTGGACACCAATGTTAGTTGCTCGGTCTCTGCAGCTGACCATAGCAGCTCTGCACTGCCTTTGACAGCTCTGGGCTGCCCAGTGAAATCCACAGAACCTCCACTCCTCCCCCACCACTCTCAGCTGGTTGCTCATACCCTATTTTTAGGATTCCTTAGCAACTGAGCAGCTTGTTACTCCATAACTAATATTTTGCATTCCCAATCCCATTACTACACTTACTGTCCCCCTCCCCCCAAATGTATGCCGTATCATCATCTGCACGTTCTCCAGCAGCAGGAAAGACCCATTCAGCAAGGATCAGCTCTGTGCCTCCCAACTCCTGGATGCAGGGAATTCTTCCTAAGTCCACCTTTAATCCCATCTGATGAAGTTGAACCCTATTCCTATCTCTCCATCTTCACCGGAGATGGGAAATAGCTAGTCAGCATTCTCTTTTAAATAAGCTTTCATTTTATTTTATTGGAAATAAAAGCATAACATTTTTTAAAAAATCAATTCTCTGCTTTTGAAAAAGCTATAGGGCAAGAGAGTTACATCCCCCCACTATGGGGAGGGGGTTTATTTTTAAGACCCCAGGCCTAAGGGATTCTGCTATTTTTGTTGTAACTCATAGAAGCATTTGTGCTATTGTTATAAGTTGTTGTAACATAAGGGGGTAGGAGAAAATCTCTGCTTTTTTCGACTTAGGATCATTTTAATCATTCAGTCTTGGCAGATCTAGTTCTCACCCTTAACTCTCTCTTACTAACAGCTTGTTCCTATTCTTAGCTGGATATGAATGTTTGACTATGTGATACATTTTGAGAAAATCAGCTAGAGTCATTAAATGTACAAATTAAGAAGCTTGATTTTATAGATATACAAAATAATTTAAAATAATGCTACCCTTTAAAAAAAGCTAGTCTATTTTCCACAAGATAATTCCATTTTTAAAGTATTATGTTTATTGTGAATGCTTTTTCCTCATGAAAAAGAAATACTGTTTTTCTCTTACCAAGACAATTTGATAAGAGACAGTTTTACAATGGACTTTAAACAAATACCAACGGTGAGGTTCTAAACTCAATGATACCCTTTGCTTTTGCTTTTTCATGGCAGCTGATATGCTCCACTGAAGAATCCATCCTCAGTGAAGCAGGACATTCTTTGGGGCAGGCTTTTCATTTTCTTGCCAACTATTTGAAGCTTTGGCTTTCCAGCACAAAGCTCATATCACTCTAGTACTTAATAGAATGACAAGATGGGAATGTGCATAATTTGCATTCACATGAGATTTGTGGGCCCATGAATTCTAAATTCTTTTGGTATAGACGAGAATATACTTTGTTTCAACATTAACTTCAACCAGAATAAAGATATTCTGGGATTCAGGGTAAATTAGAGGCACCAGTTGGCTCAAAGAGCCCCTTTTTGCCCAGAATATAAGTTATGTCTCCTAACAACCCAAAGGAGCAGGTCACTACTATGACTATTACCACTGAGGTGAAGATACTTGCACATTTCAGACTTCACTCTATAATTCTGCGGTTAGAATCTGACTTTTAGACATTGTCATCTGCTCTCAGTAACAGCTATGGGTAAATGTCTTCTAACAACTTCATCCACACTATTATCTTTTTGGTTGTTCATTTGTTTGTGGGGTTTTTTGGTTTATTATTATTATTGGATAATGAAAATGCTCTAAAAATGAGAGAAATATCATATTTAATTCTCATCTATATACATCAAATGATGTAGACAACTTTATCTCTAAGACAAACCAAAAAGACCACTTTTGCATCAGCCATCTGTGTGTTTGAACAAAAGTACAATTTTAACAGAATTATTTAGACAATTTGCCTCAATTCTCAGAATAATTTTGATGTAGCTGAAGCTCTGGTAATTTTAGCCAAATGCTGCTGTGGATGACTAGCACTGTGGGTCCCCCACCCAAATAGTTTTCCGGGGACCTTAGGACCCAGAAGTCCCTAAATCCAAAGGAAAAGCATTCAACTGAAGAGCTAGGGGCAGAACTGACAGATTAAAGCATGCTGATGACACTGCCCTTGTTGCTGCCCTCCATGCTACAAGCTTTTCAGTTAAAAAACAGTCCATCCAAAATCTGGCTTGTCTTCTTTGTTTCAGGATGCACAGAGAAAAAAACAAAAACAAAAACAAAAACAAAAGAACCCACGTTCTCTCTGACTGCTTTTCTTAAACTCCTAGCATCAAGATTTGATGATTCTAAATCATGCTGCCCTTGCCCTCTGTTCCCTTCCCTGTCCTTTCTGCCTCCTGCCAGCAGGAGTAAATGGTGGGTTTGACATTTCTCCAACCTCAGCCACAGACATTAACTTCTGATGTCCACCAGGGTCCTACTGTCCCCTTTAACTCCTAGCAAACAGCTCTGAAATGGGCATTGTACCTAGAAATAATATATCAGAGTAGTTCCTGGTAGTGAGATTTTGACAAAACGTTCTACTTCACTCTGGTGTAAATCACATGAGCTAATTTGTGAAATTACATTTTGGTCCTAAGCGCATTTCTTAGAAGTAAATAAGAATTTAGGTAAATATTATGTGAGTTATTTTGAAGCTACTACTCTGTATTCCCTTCACTATCAATTTTAATACTGTTTTAAAATACCATGTTTTGAAGGGTGCTGTATTTTTTCTCAGCTCTTGGTCCCATCTGCTACATTTTGTAACAAAGCCATAATCTGATGTTTATGATATTAGCTGCTGTGGAAATTAACTTAAAGCTATACTACACATGTTTTACTGAGACAGCATGGATCAATAAGGGGGTTGAAACATAAGAATCAAACTATAGCAAGCATTTGAAAAAAGCAAAACATTGAATAAGTAGAATCTATTTTTAAATGAATACAAACTCACCTTTGTACTTACATTTGTTTAGCTGCAGGTGCATTTTATAGGATTTAGGCCAAAGCAAATTCTACTTGACAATACCTATTATTTGGGAAATTTTTAAAGACTGAGACCTGTAACAGAAGACTCTTCTACCTTAAATAATAATGATTTTCTTAAAGCCCCTTATTCTTGCTACTAGGATGAAAGGGTATAATGCCTTTCCTTCTCATCACTTTCCTGCCTTCTATTTCCCTCAACTGCCAGATCCCAGCTCCCACTTCTTCTGCAGTAGTAGATGATATTGATACAACTCTATCTCACCAGCAGACCACACTCTCCCACAGTGCCTCAAGTGATTTCACACCATTGGACTTACCCACAGGTCAAATAATAAAGAACTTGGATCAAGAAAGGAGACTTCTCTTAGTTGGAGGACAGCTGGAGGTTAATATTGGGAATGCATAACAATGATTTTGGAAGTAAGTGAGGATTGTGGTTAATAATATAAATACAGGAATGTTCTTCTACTACAGGGTGCTAAGAATGTGATGATACAATGGGAAATATAACTAAGGTAATTTATGGACTATAGTTAACAACAGCATTGCAATTATTTGTAGCAAAAGCAAAGTTGATACTATATTAATTCTAAAGGTAAAAAAAGTTTGGTTTTCTGAGATATGAATATGATTAAGCATTTTTTTCATTAATGAAAAGACCTTTACTATGTCATTTAACTAATCTCTGTTCATCTGTATATCTTTCTGAGTACTAGAAGAACAACTGAGTTAGCAGTTGGAATTAGATGAGACAAAAGTGCCTGAAAAAGAACTTTTTTAAAAGTAATGTTTCCATAACTTGCTGAGCTGCCTTTTTCTGTACTTCTATTTTTGTGAATTTGAAATAAATTTGTTAAAAAAAAAAAAAAAAGGAGACTTTGCATTGGCAATAATGTAAGATTTGACTAATGGTAAAGAGGAAACTAGATTGAGAAGCCGTGGACAACAAGTTTTCTAGGAATAATGTTTAGACACATTTTTCTGTCATTACAGTTATCTCATTCCTGCTTTGACCCCACCAGCTTTACTCTGTGCCTTACTCCTGCCTCTGATTTTGCACACTGCCTGTTGGCTGCCCTTTGTCACTATGTCCTCTCAGTCATCAAAGGAAAGGGAAAAACAGTCTATTATTTAGAGATTTGCAAATGCCTTATGAGGATGCTTTATTATTTGGCAAATGCTTTTATTAGGATGTATTTGCCAGTCCAATTTGTATCTCCTTGTTTCCTTCTTAAGGGCATGCTCCTTGAAGTAAGCTGTCTTCCAACATATTATTTACAGGCTGGCACTTAATATACCATAAGTATTTAATAAATGTTTTTGTTTTTTTGGTTTTTTTTTTTTTGGTCATGTAAATATAATTAATGGGATAAATGTGTCCCAGCCTCTGAAAAAGCCATATCATCGTTAGGCTTTTATCATCTGGGAGAAGTTTAAAAGTTCTGGGGCCTCTGATCCAGATACTGGTGAAATCTGCCAAGGGCTCAGTGTGAGTGACAGAACCTACAGACACTGCCCATACTATATTACTGAGCTCACACATGCATTACATTGCTGTCCGCACCAGGTAAATGATTTAAGACATTAAAGGGAGAATATAATAGCATAGTGAGGTTAGCATTCACTAGCTACAACTCAAGCGGGAAGAAATGTATTTTGGTTTATTTCTCTATAATAAGATTCAATTTATTAACTCTAAAGTCTCCATTTTCAACGATGGGGGAGAACTCAATCCTGTCACTCTCAAGGTAACTGTGTCATTACAGTTTCAAAATTAGTCTCTTGGAGTAAATATCAAATTAAAGATTTAAGCTCAGTCCATTTGGAGCTCAAATTCCTATCAGTGTTCAAAGAATTTCCTCTACTCTCCCCTCTCAGGATGTATCTGGCTGCAGGGGAAGAACATCAGGGGAGGTGAGTCTGGTTCATGCGTTGTGCCCCAGATGCCTCTGCCCCTGCTGTAGCTGAAGGTTTGGCAGCAGGAATAACTTGTAGTCTGTTGTCTCAATGGGATGGAGGCCCACCAACACCAAGCCCCTCCCCCACCCCCCATCAGCTCCTGCTGGCACTAGTGAAGCTTGGAGACTCAGCTTCATGTTGATTCTTTGAGGTGCTCACCCTGGAGCCCTGACAATAGGGTCACCTTGACCCAAGGCGAGATGACCCCTGTCACACCCACTGCTGGGGCCTATAAAACGCGTAGGAATCCCTCCTTCCTGTTGCTGTGAGTGCTGTTTCCAGCCTTCTCTCTGCTTAATGGCCAAACCGCCATTTTTACCCCAGTGCAGCTGCTCAGTGTTGGTGAAAAGTGTTCTCATAGGTGGTTTCCTCCCTGAGTTCCAGATAAGAGGGCCAAAGGTTCCTCTGCTCCAGGGTTTCCGAGCATATCCAGGGGTCTTTGTATCCTACAGAGTAAAGAGAGAGGTGTTTGAAGTTGCAATGGGGGTAGGGTGCTTGGAGAGGGACCAGGGAGCAGCCTAAACTCTCCAGCCAAAATCTCTTGCTCTCTTCTTCCTCTCTTTCCAGACCCCTTTTCCTGGCTCTTATCTTTCCTCTACTTGGAGGTATTTCAAAGATATATTATTTTAGCACAATGTACTCTTTATTTCAAAGCCATGCAACTTCATAGCTACTCCTTCAAATATAAGTAGTGCATAGGTTTTATTTTATTTTATTTTTTAAAGATTTATTTATTTACTTCACCCATTTTAAAACCCCCTTCCCCATTTGCTGTTTTGTGTCCATTCGCTGGGCAATTCTCTGTGTCATCTC
>JAQZBX010025988.1:0-29207 GCA_029593785.1 Cabassous unicinctus | reverse complement strand
GGACCTCCCGGTAAAATAAAAAATATATATATATATATATAGAAGGCGCATGGGCTGCCAGGCTCTGTGTGTCGGTGAGCTGCCAGGCCCAGGGAGCCATGCAGCAAGATGATGACATAACAGGAGAGAGATGCAGGGGAGAGTCAAGATGAGATGCTCTGAAAACCAGGAACCGAGGTGGCACAGGTGGCAGGACACCTCTCTCCTACATCGGAGGTCTCCAGGATTGAATCCTGGTGAAGACTGGAGGAGAAGGATGAGAAGAGATGGCAGGAAACAGATACAGAGAATTGCCCAGCGAATGGACACAAAACAGCAAATGGGGAAGGGGGGGTTTAAAATGGATAAAGTAAATAAATAAATCTTTAAAAAAATAATAATAATAATATAGCCATTGGACCTGACCCCCCACCCCCACTCTGCATCCTCTTTGTCCCAACCTCAGGCCTCTTCTAAGCTACAAGTAGACTTCCATATCTCCATAGGAAGCCTGGTGATGTCAGGCTGCTATTTTAGTTTGATAGAAGCTGCCAGAATGCAATATACAAGAAATGGGTTGGCTTTTACAATGGTGATTTATTAGTTTAGAAGCTTACGGTTTCGAGACCAAGAAAATCTCCAAATCAAGTCATCAGGCAATGCTTTTTTTACCTGAAGACCAGCTGCCGGCGATCTTAGAATCCTCTCTCAATAGCAAGGCCCATGAAGGCGTGTGCTGGGGCTCTCCCACTTCCTGCAAGCTTCCTTACCTTCAGCTTCCTGCTTTGTGGCTTTCTCTATGCTTCTGAGTTCTGCTGATTTCCGCTTCTAGCTTCTGGGACTTTCTCTCTCAGCTTCTGGGGGTTTCTCTCTGTGTCGGGGGCTCCCTCTCTCCATATTCATCCATTTATAAAAGACTTCAGTAAAAAGATTAAGACCCACCCTGGGTCACAACCTACTGAAGTAACCTAGTCAAAAGGAAGGTCCCACCTACAATAGGTTTAAACACACAGGAATAGATTAGCTCTAAGGACGTGAATTTTTCTGGGATCCATAAAAGCCTCAAACTGCCACAGCTGTTTTCTCAGTATCACACTTGAGTGTGTTTCAATCCTCAGGCTCTGACCCCTTCCTCCACCAGTTATAATGTCAGCACCATAGCAGCACCACGTGGTTTCGGTACCACACTGAAAGTTAAGATTCAAAAGGGGCTTGGAATTTTTCTGCAATACACACCTTGCTTTCTCTTCCCCTCACTCTCAACCATGTAACAGAAGGGCTCTTATTTTCCCTTCTTATCTGATAGGAATTACCCCTTAGATCATTCTTCTCAAAATAAAAAAATATCTGCAATGTATATATACTGGAGAAGCTCACAAGCGAATGGATCCTCCTCTTCCTGGGAGAATAAAGGAAGAAATGCTACTACAACATAAACACAATTACTAAGAAAAGGCGAATTAGAAACAGAATTGTTATTAAATATCATCCTATAATACTTGGGAAGTTTATGTGTAGGCCATGTCCAGATCTACTATAGCTCAAAAGCACAAAAACTAGAGCACAGACATGTGACTGTGGCAGAGCTAGGAATGCCTTTGCTGGTAGTAAGCGGATCACTAAGTGAGCCATGTCCCTACCTTCAAACTAATCGTTTATAAGGCAGAGAGAAGGTGAGAGGTTTCTTGGATTCTCTGAACTGGTGGTTTTTAAATTCTCCGTGGGCAGCATTGATTACAGAACCTCAGTTGCAGCTCTCTGAGGGATTATGGAAGCATCAGGTAACTGCATTCACTCAGCTCTGTACTTTTCTGATATATATCCTTTATACAGCTTGTTTGTAGATTTTGGTGCTAAAGAAAGTGAAATTAACCTTGAACCTTTTCTAGTTCATCATTCTGGCCAGTCTTCAGCTGACACCAAATTTGATAGCTTTGCCCAGCTCCTACTAACACTTTGCTATTCTTTTTTGTTTTTTCTATTCCATCTTCAATTTTCCCTTTACTTTTTTCCTCATTAAAACTCTGGCTCAAAAACAAAAAAATTAAAAAAAATTAAAAAAATTGGCTCATCAGATAAGACTTCTTCCTTGAGTAAAGTCTTTCCAGGTTTGTACTACCTTTGCCACACCAACTTTTGTCTTGGGCATCATCTGACAGGTTCTTTTCTCACTTAGTTCCCCTTACCTCAAAGGTGGAACAGGTCACTGTATCAAAAGAAAAACAGTTGGGCAACCAACAACCTTTAACTAAATTTCAGGAATTTCTGGTATCAATATGTTTTAAATCAGGCTATACTTGCAAAATGCCATAACTCCACCTGTACGTAAGACTACAATGTTAGTTTCCTATTGAGGTTGTAACAAATTACCACATACTTGGTGATTGAAAAAAAAAACATAAATTTATTCTTGTACAGTTCTGGAGGCCAGAAGCCAAAAATCAGCTTCAATGGGCTGATGTTACTGTTAAGAGCTGCTTCCTTCTGAAAATTCTATAGGAAAAGCCATTTTCTTGTCTTTTCTAGATTCTG
Organism: Cabassous unicinctus; assembly: GCA_029593785.1. Taxonomy (NCBI): domain Eukaryota; kingdom Metazoa; phylum Chordata; class Mammalia; order Cingulata; family Chlamyphoridae; genus Cabassous; species Cabassous unicinctus. The sequence continues at coordinate 26,696 of JAQZBX010025988.1, read as the reverse complement.
GAGGTTACCTGCATTCCTTAGCCCATGACTTCTTACTCACATCACTTCAACCTGTTGATTTTGTTGTCACATCTCCTACTTCTCTTGTTGTCAAATCAACATTTGCCTCCATCTTATAAAGACACTTGTGATTGTATTTGGGGTTCACTCAGATAATGCAGGATAATCTTCCCATCTCAAGATCTTTAATTTAACCACACATGCAAAGTCCCTTTTGCCTTATTAGGTATCATTCACAGGATCTAAGGATTTGGATGTAGATATCTTTGAGGGATCAATTTCAGCCTACCCCACAACCATTAATCCATATAAAAAGAATAACATTCAACTGAACATCACACCACCATGAAAATGAAGGAAAATACTACAGTAACAAGAAAAAAATTCATTAAGAAAATCAAATAATTAAGAAACAGTAGTTTCAGAGGAGTGACATCCACAAGATGGCAGAGTGAGAAACTCCCAGTTTCCATCTCACCATAGCAACACTGAAAAACTAGCAGAAACTGGTAGAACAAATTTTCTCAGATCTCTGAAAAAGAGTTAAATGGTTGCAGTAACTGGGCGAGTGTTGAATCAAAAAAAAGGCAACTTAAAAAGAGCAAGTAGTTGAGCACCTGCTTCCCACATGGGAGGTTCCAGGTTTGGCTACTGGTGTCTGCTGAAAAAAAAAAAAAAAAGCAAACAAATGCAAAAACCAACTCAGGGTAGCGGATGTGGCTCAGTGGTTGAGCACCAGCTTCCCACATACAAGGTCCCAAGTTCAATCCCTGGCCCCACTACCTCAAAAAAAAAACAGTGAGAAAACCTCGTGTCACCTTTACTAAATTTACTGCACCCCTTCCATAGCTCAATTTGGCAAAAATCCATGCTCTCACTACGATCCCTGTTTCCAGGTTACAGAAGGAGCAGAGTAACCCTTGTGTGCTAATTGGAGCACATGAATGATGTACCAACCCACTGAGTGGGAACATGAAGGACTGATCCAAGATGTTCATCACTGTCTCATTGGTCCTAGGCTTGCTCAGGATGTAGAAGTGACTGGCAGGGCTGCTAAAATACCATAAGAAAACAATCAAACCACAGTTGCCTGGGGCAAAAGGATTACCAGCTGAGACATATGATATAGCGCCCAGGATAAGGAGGAAAGACTGAAAATTTCATTGGAAAAGTGGGGCATTCAGAGTATCCATTTATACAGGGGGATTTATTAGGTCATGTGTGCATGCCCAGGACAATACCTGAGATGACCGTATGCTTTTGCCTTAGATTATTCTTTAGGCTCACTGTAAGTCTGTCTAAGGGATGAAGAAGCACACCAGCACAGAGCAAATCTGTAAAGACTGGGAAAGATGTTTTTGTTTGTTCTGTTGTTGTTAGCTCATAATACTAGCTGAATACAAACTTAAGAAACAGAGACTTCAGTAAATACAAAAATCAAGAGATGCCTACTGTTTTGGGTGATACCTTGGATCAAGATCTGAAGCGATGAAGATCTCTGGCATATTAGGAAGGCTCCTCACACTTTTCGTTCTAACACATGATTTAGAGGATGTGCTTGTAACCTGTACTGAATACTGGCTCTGGGTCAGAGTAAAACAAGAACCTATTTTGGCAAACGTGCATTTCCAGTATTATAAAGTATATCTGGGAACTGACTGTCCTGTAACCACAATGATGCATGATTATTTTGAGTTCCTTTATCCTCTTTCTAGTTGTGCCATCAGGAAATACACTCGCATCTGGGACATTCTCATTGAAAGTCCACTCACATATGCTCCAGTGTCTTTAACTATCCAGGCTCAATACCCAATATTTTGATCTATTAAAAGAAAATGTCATTCACCTTTGTGAAAAAAGAGCCAGCCATATCATCCTGTGATTACTGTCTAACACCCACAGGGCCAATGGGAGAGACAAACTCAATGGTATCTCAAGTGGAAAACATTGGAATCAATCCAGGAGTGTCATTCAAGAACAGTTTTTCCCTTGTTGGGTTATATCATTTTTTAATCCTTTGCTCTAAGGGAGAGGTTATGGCAAAAATTCTGAATTGTGTGTCCTACCATAAACTTTTCTAACTCAGATACTATGCCTACCTGAAGATTGCAGTAGGTCTTAGAAGTCCATGATGATATGGATATCATCTTTTATCTTTTTAATAATAGATTTTAAGTGAATTTGCTTTGTAGTCCATGTTTATGAATTCTTTGAGTGAGGGAAAAGGGAAATCCTTAGATTTTTTATTTGAAATAAAGGCATTAAAAAAAATCAAGGGATACAGTCTTTATACAGTGTAGAAAACTCACTTTAAAAAATACACTGTATAGCATTAAACAATAGGAAGGAAAATAAAAACCCAGCAAACCCTGGGGAAGGTGAGAATCTGATTTCCAGAGTTAACATATTAGAATATTCAAATGTCCAGATTTCAACAAAAAGAATACAAGGCATACAAAGAATGAGAAAAAGAAGGCCCATTCAAAGGCACAAAATTAAGTGACAGAAACCATCAATGAAGAAGTCATTAGCCATAACAGAAAAAAGATTTTTTTTAAATTGTCTTAAAAATGCTCAGAGAGGGAAGCAGATGTAGCTCAAGCAGTTGGGTGCCTGCCTACCACATGGGAGGTCCCAAGTTCAGTTTCCAGTGCCTCCTAAAGAAGTCAAGCAAGACAGCGTGCTGACACGATGGGCTGGCGTGATGAACTGACACAAGATGACACAATGAGGAGACACAATGAGGAAATACAATGAGAGACACAACAAGCAGGGAGTGGATGTGGCTCAAGCGATTGGGTACCTCCCTCCCACATGGGAAGTCCCAGGTTCAGTTCCCAGTACCTCCTAAAAAGAAGATGAGCAGACACAGAGAGCACACAATAAACAGAGAGAGCAGACAGCGAGCATAAACGACGGTGGGGGGAGGGCTATTAAATTAAAAATAAATCTTAAAAAAAAAAAAAGCTTAGAGAGCTAAAGGAAAATATGAGCAAAGAACCAAAGAAATCAAAACAATATATGAAAATATGAAAACTTCAATAAAGATATAGAAATTATAAAAATGAACCAAACAGAAACACTAGAGCTAAAAAGTATAGCAATTAACAATTGCTGAAATTACATATGCCTTAGAAGGATTCAACAACAGGTTGGAACTGGCAGAAAAAAGAATCAGCAAATTTATAGATAGAACAATTGAAATTGCCCAGTCTGAGAAACATAAATGAAAAAAAAGTGAAGGAAAATGAACAGAGTGTAAGAACCATATGGGACACTATCAAGCATACCAATATACATATTTTAGGACTTCCAGAAGGGTAAGAAAGAGATAAAGGAGCTGTGGTGGTTTGAAGTTGTATGTAGCCAGAAAAACATGTTCTTAGGGCTAATCCATTCCTGTGAGTGTGAACCCATTGTAAGGAGGACCTTTTGAGGAGACTACTTCAGTTAGAGGTGACCTACCTCAGTCTGGATGGGTCTTAATCCTCTTACTGGAGTCCTTCGTAAACGGAATGAATACAGAGAGAGAGAGGGAAAGAACAGAAACAAGAAGCTGAAAGCAATGAAACCTGAAAGGGAAATGAGATGCCACCATTTGCCTTGCCATTTGGCAGAGAAGCCAAAGATTACTGGCCACTGGTCTTTAGGAAGAACACATTGCCTTGACAATGCCTTGATTTGGACATTCTCACGGCCTCAAACTCCAAGTCAATAAATTCCCATTGTTTAAAGCCAACCCATTCCATGGTATCTGCTTTGGCAGCCTAGGAAGCTAAAACAGGAGCAGAAAGAATATTTGAAGAAATGGCTGAAAAGCCTCCCAAATTTGATGAAAGACATGAATATACAATTCCAAGAGGCTCAATGAATTCCAAATGAGATAAACTGAAAAGAGGTTACAATGGGACACATTAAAATTAAACTATTGAATGCCAAAGACAAAGAGAAAATCTTGAAAGCGGAAAGAGAGGAGTAATATCATGTGCAAGTGAGCCTCAATAAAATTAAGTGTCATGGCTAATGCCTCTGCTGCCCCGGCTGCTGTCTACTCTTTCAACGTCCCACACTAAGTGGGGTATGGTGAGAGCTGCCACTGCCGGTTGCTGCACGTCCTGGTCCTTGGCTCCCCTCTGCTGACCCCCCAGCTGCGTCTTCTCTGCCCTCCCTGCTTCATAAAGCCACTGGCTGTGTTCATCCCCAGTGGGCCAGAGGACCAAGTGCACCTGCATCATTGAGAAATATAGTTACACGCACCTTTCTGCAGGAGAAATCTTCATGATGAAAGGAAGAACCCAGATTCACAGTGTGGTGAACTCATTGAAAAGTACATTAAAGAAGGAAAGATTGTGCCAGTTGAGATTGCATCAGTTTATTAAAGAGAGAGAATGGATCAGACAATAGTTGCCAATGCCAGAAGAAGAAATTCTTGATTGATGGTTGCCAAGAAATCAAGACAAAATCAAGGTTGGAATAATATCATGGATAGGAAGGCAGATGTAGCTTTTGTTCTGGTTTTTTACTGTAATAACAAGGTCTGTATTGAACAATGTCTTGAGAGAGTGAAGAGTAATGGTAGAATTGATGACAATAGAGAAAACTTGGAGAAGAGAATTCATACCTATCTTCATTCAACAAAGTCAATTATTGACCTGTATAAGGAAATGGGGAAAGTCAAGAAAATAGATGCCTCTAAATCTGTTGATGAAGTTTTTGATGAAGTTGTGAAGAATTTTGACAAAGAAGGCTAATTCTAAACGTGAAAGCATCCTTGAAATCATGCTTGAATATTGCTTTGATAACTGCTTTCACTACCCCCTTTTAAGGCAGTTTTAATCTTTTCATAATTTCATCTCAATTAATGTCTGGAAAGTATGTAGTAAAACAAATTATATGTTTTTAACTTCACTTTTTTTTTTGTCACAGTAGTAGATAGTGAGTTCAGGTTCACTTTCATCTTAGATATAGCGCTCACAAAAAGAAAATCCCTTTTATAGTCTGTGCCTTCTGTGAGCAAAACTTGTTAGTATGTGTGTATATTCTTTTAATTACAACATGTTAGGATTAGAGATCCCCAATTTCTCTTTTTCTTACAGGCTTTAAATTCCCAACCTGTAATGTGAATTTGTGGACCAAATTTCAAAGGAACTTTTTGTGCAGTCAGTTCTTGCAAAATGTGTTTGGCAAACAAACTCATAAAATGGATTTCCAGAAATGTTTTCGTTTTATCAAGTAATTGACTATATCCTAAAGGTAAGAAAACTGGGGCTTTTTATTTCTTTGAGGTACCAGGGCAGGAATTAAATCTGAGACTTCATATATAGGAAGCTGGCGTTCAACCACTGAGCTACATTGCCTCCCCCGAGTTGGTTTTTTCATTTGTTTTTTTGTTTGTAGGAGTACTGTGATCAAACCCAGGACCTCATATGTGGGAAGCAGGCACTCAACTGCTTGAGCTACATTCGATTATGGGGCTTTTTGCTACTACAACTTGTACATAGTCATATGACAGGGCAGATTCTCTGCCTCCAGGTTTTAGGTTGGGAGCACTGAGGTCCAGAGCCTGGCAGAATGTCAGCTTTATTCTGACTTAAATCTGAGGGTAGGGGACAAGATCACATCTAATGGCATATGCTCCTTATGCTCTATTATACTGTTCTTAAAATTCCCAGCAGGGGAAATTTGAAATGCATGTGCTAAATCGAGCAGACTCAGAGAGCTAGAATCTGAAAGATAGGTTTACAGGAAATAGAAAGGGAGAAGCAGGTTGTGAGCCAATGCCCATACAGGTGAAATCTATGATAAGGTGGAAGTGAGTAGTTGTGCAGTGAAGAGATATGACAGGGTACAGTGATACTATTGGGTTGAGTGGTGCAAGTTTGATGGGGGGTAGGGTGGGAAGGGTGAGTTAGACGGTCCATGGAACTGGGGGGAGGGTTGGAGGAAAAGCAGGTGAACACTGGGGACTGGTGGATATGTGGTTGAAACTGTAATGTTGGGAAAGCTCTTTTGGCAACATGACAAAGAAGGGTTACTGGTTTAGGGTGTTGGATGGCGGGGGAGGGCATTCAGGACAGGGCGCACCTGGGGCACTCTTCCAGAGAATGTGAGAGTGATCATTTTGTCATAGTGTGTTGTATCAGTGGGTGGAGACCCACAAAATGAGTGGGAAGGAATTGGACTCCCATACTGGGGAGGCCTGATATGTTCTCAGAGAAAGGAGTGGGTGTCTCTCAAGAACATGGGCAGTTTCTAATAAGGAAGGACAGACCAGTTTGTCAAGCCCTCAGTGTTAATGCAAGTTAACTATGAATCTTGTCCTTGAAGGAGTGAAGCCCAGTGGTTGCCGTGGCCCCCAAGGGGAGGGGGAGGGAGGAATAGAATAGATGGAAGAGGGGGCATTTAGGGGGCAATGGAAATGTTCTGCATGATCTTGCAATGTTGGATACAGGCCATGTTAAATTTCAGCAAAAATTTATAAAAGGGTATGGTCTAAAATATAAATCATAGTGTAAACCATTGACAATGGTTAGTAGCTATGTTTCAGTTTTTGTACATAAATTTTAACAAATGTACCATCCACTCATGAAAAGGTTATTGATACAGGAAGGGGGAAAAGGGGGAGGATGTTGGGTATATGGGAGTCCCCTATATTCTATATGTGACTTTACTGTGACCTAAAACTTCCTTGAAGACAAAACAAAAAAAGTAAGACACTGGGGAAGAAATGGAAAAAAAAGTCACTGTACATACAGGACAACAGATATTACAGTGATGAAAGGCAAAAGTCAAAAAAAATTTTTTTTAGTATTTTTCATTATTTTTTTAACATCCCAATTTTTAAATTTTAATTTAGTTATACTTTTTCTAAATTATTATGTATCTTATTTCCTATGTTTAAACCTATCGTTTTTATTTCATTTTCCTTTTAATTTATTTGGCGATATTCTTGGCTTCATTTTGAAGAAGTTTTGGACCACAGAAGGGTTACAACTGTGGCAGGGGAGGATCATTGGTGTGAGGTGTCAGTGATGGGGGATACATGGGAGGAAGTTCACCTGGGCATACATATAAGGTATATAAATGTGTTCAAATGTACTTGGGGCATTGTCACAGTGGGTAGAGATTCACACAATAACCGAAAGAGTATTGAATTCCCATCCTGGGGAGCTCTGCCACATTCTCTAATGGAACAGCAACAATCTCCCAAGTACAGGGGCAATGACTAGTGAAGAAGGATGGTCCATTGATGGGCCCTTGATATTGACGACTATGCTTATGAGCCTTTGCTCTTGAAATTGCAACTTAGCCTAGTGTTGTAGGGTACCTAAGAGTTACCTCCTGAGAGCCTCCTTGTTGCTCAAATGTGGCCTCTCTCTAAGCCAAACTCAGCATATAAATGCATTACCTTCCCTCCATCATGGGACATGACTCCTGGGGATGAGCTTCCCCGGCACTGAGGAATTACTACCAAGCACCAACTAGCAATACAAAAGGAAAAAGACCTTGAGTAAAGGGGGGAAAGCGTAAAGACAAATGAGTTTTTATGGCTAAGAGACTTCAAAGTGAGTCAGGAGGTCATCCCAGAGGTAACGTTTATGCACATCTCAGCAGGATCGCATAGACTGCCAAAGTAGATACTACCCCAAATAGTGGGGCTCCTGAAGGCTCTGGAGACACCCAGGTCCTACGGTCATGGCAGATAGCTCTGGAGTTTGATGCCTTGCCAGTAGGCCCTACTTTGGAATTTGTGCTTCTGAGTGTGACAGAGTTGGACTCAGTTGTGACTTCTCTACAAATGCCTCTTCTGTCCCTCCTATTTGAACCTGTACTTGGTGCTGGAGCTGGTAGGTGTACATCCAAGAGACTTAAATCTTTGGGCCATCCATATGCCAGCTGGGCCCTGAGCCTCAGCGGAGTTGCAACACCTACTCTCCACTTCATTGGACCCACCCAAGACAACTAACAAGGAGGTGAGGATGGACAACCACCATATCAAGGAACTGAGAGAGTCTACAACAGCAAGCAAGAGAGTACCATCCATCAGCCATATGGGATCGAAGCCCCCTCTCAGTTAGAAGTGGAGTGAGCATCACCATCCCAGAATCCTCAGGATTGGGGAATAAAATTTGGCCTAGAGTGGACTTACTGGTATTCTACTATAGACTTATTGTGATTTTATCAATGGAAGAAATTATATCATTGATGTGGAGACAGTGGCCACTGGAGGTGCTGAAGGCAAGGAGAGGGAAAAAGAGGTATAATATGGGGGCACTTTCAAGACTTGGAATTGCCCTGAATGACATTGCGACAACAGATACAGGCCATTATATATCATGCTATAACCTACAGAATACAGAGTGGGAGAGAGTATAAGCTACAATGTAAACTATAATCCATCCTTAGTGGCAATTCTCCAAACTGTGTTCATCAATGGCAATGAATGTACAACACTAATGAAAGAAGTTGTTAATGTGGGGAAAAGTGGGAAGCATGGGGAGTGGGACATATGGAAATCCCTTTTATTTTTATGTAACATTTTATGTAATCTAAGTATCTTTTAGAAAAAATAAAAAATATATTAAAAATAAGTAACACTTCAGAGTTGTTTGTTTTGTGTTTTTTTCCTAGATAAATATATGTTTAGCATAAAGTAGATGAGAAAATACTAATGGATAAATTTCTCATTTGTGTTTTATTTTCTTGAATACTTTTTTTTCATAGTTATTTGTTTAAGAAGATTTAAAAGCTATTGCACTTTGGTCAGAAAAATAATAAATACATCTTATAAATGCTTGATTCTCTTCCTGGCTACTTTGATTCAGTGAATTCTATTTTACGCATCATGTTGAAGCATCAAAAGATATAGCATAAAAAGGCTATAAAATCTAACGGAATTTTCTCTTGAACCCATTCTGCATCTTGTCTTTTTCTTCTTCACTTCCAATGCAAAGTGGTTCTTATTATGAGATTTCTTAAAATGTATCTTATTCTCAGCATTTATACTGTTTGGTATACATGGTTAAATAGGAAAAGGAATTTTGTCTTTGTATAATAGATTTTACATTTAAGGTCATTGAGAATAGTGAGGACAATTTAATAGTTGTTCTTATACTGTAATGGAATCATTTATTTCTCTAAATGTTATGAAGTTCACTTATGAAAGATAAATTTTTCAATATACTTTTTATTAGAAAAGAAAGTATCTATATTGGCCACAAAATTTGTGTTGAGATTATCTTGGTTTCTTGGAAGAGACTATAATAAATTCTTATTTAGTGATTCAGTCCAGTCAATATAGAGGTACTTTATTGATTATTTAATCAAACAGCTATAAAGTGAACCTAAAGACTAAGGTTTTAAAAGTATTCCTATGGGGAGCTGATGTGGCTCAGTGGTTGAACACCGACTTCCCACATATGAGGTCCCAAGTTCAATCCCTGGCTCTGGTAACTCAAAAAAAAAAAGTATTCTTACTCATATGTTTAAAGGAATTCACCATATGGGGATGTAAATTTTTATACTGATATTCTAAAAGCAACCTTAAGGCTTTAAGAAGACTGCTGAGATTAGGTGCTTTGCTTCCTTTCATTAGACATCTTTCTCTGGTATTTGAGAACAGAAACCAAGAAACAGAGTAATTTCTAAATTAGGAGAATTTTACTTTTAAGTAGAAAAACATGTTGGCAAAGTTGAATTTTGGAGTTGATTGAGATACATCTTAATTCATTAGTTTGGTCATTCCATTTGTTAAAGATATAGATACCAAGAAGTTTTTTACTTTCTTGAAAGACATCCATTGGAGTCTTGTTTTTGTATTAAATTAACTAATATGATTTCCAATCAATGATGTTGGATATGTATAAATTATTTAGCAAATAATCCGAATAAATTTTGTGCTGTGGCCTTAGGAAAAAAAGATAGTGTCATGAAACCATGGAGGAGAGAAGGCAGTGGGATGACATATTTAAAGTGTTCACAGAAAAAAAATGTCAGCCAAGAAATCTCTATCCAACAAAACTGTCCATCAAAAATGAGGATGAGATTAAGACATTCCTAGATAAACAAAAGCTAAGGGAGTTCATCACTACTAGATCTGCCCTACAAAAATGATAAATGGAATTCTTCAGTTTGATAAAATAGGAAGGTAGACAGTAGTTCAAAGCCATATGAAGAAATAAAGATCTCCAGTAAAGGTGACTATGTGAGTACTACTATATTTTTGTATTGTAACCACACTTATTACCCCTTACATAGTGTAAAATACAAATTCATAAGAGTAACTAAAAGTTTTATGGTGTTGGGCACACAACATATAAACCTTTAATATATGACACAAACAATATAGTGGGGGCAAAGAAGGGGTATGGGAACATAGTTTGTGTATGCTATTAAAGTTAAATGGGCACCAAATCAAACGTGATGTTGTAGACTTAGAATGTTAAATTTAAGCCCAAAAGGAAAGAGAAGATATTGAATGGCTGACCAAAAAATATCAACTAGCATAAAAATAGGAAGTACTAGAAGAAATAAGGGACAAAAAATATATATGAACAACAAAAACCAAACAACAGAATAACAGAAGTAAGCCCTGCATTATCAGTAATTACTTTACATGTAAATGGTTTAAACTCTTTCTAATCAAAAGGTGGAGACAGGCAGAATGCATAGAAAGCATGTGTTAATCATATGTTGTCAACATGAGACTCACTTTAAATTCAAAGACACCATAGGTTGAAAATGAAAGGATGGAAAAAAATGTCCCATGCAAAGAGTACCAAAGGAGAGCAGGGGTGGACAGATCAGATAAAGCATACTTTCAGTCAAAAACTGTTAAAAGGAACAATGAATGTTACTATATATTGATAAAAGGATTAATTCAGCAAGAAGATTTAACAATTATTAACCTAACAGAAGAGCCTCGAAATATATGAATTAAATTATGGCCAAATTGAAGGGAGAAATAGATGGCTCTAAATTAATAATAGAAGACTTCAGTACACCAATTCCAATAAAGGATAGAACATCTAGACAGATCAATAAGGAAATAGAGGGCTTGAATAATACCATTAAACTAACTACACCTAATAGACATAAAAAGAATGCATCACCAACAACAGCAGAGTACTCAGCCTTCTCTAGTGTGTATGAGTCATTCTCTATGATTAATGGTATACTAGTTCACAAAACAAGTCTCAATAAATTAAAAAGGATTGAAATCATATAAAGTATTTTCTCTGACCACCATGGATTGAAGTTAGAAATCAACAACAGAAGAAAGACTGGAAAAGTTACCAATATGCAGAAATTAAATAGTACATTCTTAAACAACCAATGGGTCAAAGAAGAAGTCACAAAGGGAATGAGAAAATACCTAAAATGAATGAAAACAAAAAGAAAGCATACCAAAATTTATGGGATGCAGTAAAGGCAGTGATAAAAGGGAACTTCATAGCTGTGAACAGTTTCATTAAAAATGAAGGAAGACTGCTGCAGTAAACAGTGCCTCAAGCAGGGATGGCTCCTGAGGGCTCTAAAGACATCTGGACACTATAGGTAGGGCAGACAACTCCAGAAATTCAGCACCCTGTCGGTGGGTCTTTCCTTGGAATACATGATAATCTATGCCCCCAATGTATTACAGTTGGACTCATTTATAACAGCTGTTCATATGCCAGTTGAGCCCTGAATCTCAGTAGAGTTGCAGCCAACACTTACTCTCCAGTTCATCAGACACACCCAGGACAACTAACGAAAGGATAATAATGGACAATGCCCATCCCAAAAAAAACAGAGTATCTACAACTGCAAGCAAGACAGTCCTACCCATCTGCCCCATGGGATTTAAGCCCCCTCTCAATCAGAAGCAAAGTGGACATCACTATCCCAAAATCCTCAAGATTGAGAAATGAACAAACACAAAGGGGGATTGCAACTATGCACTGAAGTAGACATTATAATTCTAGTAATGGAAGAACTAGTAACATTGATATAAAGGCAGTGGTCCTGGAGGTTCTAAAAGGAAGGATAGGGAAGAATAGGTATAATATGGGACATTTTTGGGACATTGGAATTGTTCTGCATGACATTGCAATGATGGATACAAGCCATTATATCTTTTGTCAAAACCTATAAAATTGTGTGGTGCAAAGTGTAAACCATAATGCAAACTATAGACCATGGTTAGCAGCAATACTTCAAAATGTGTTCATCAATTGTAACAAATATACCACATTAATGAAAGATGTTGTTAATGGGGAAAAGTGTGGGAGGGGGAGGGGGTGAGATATAAGGGAATCCCCTATATTTTCAATGTAACATTTATATAATCTAAAGCTTCTTTAATAATAATAATCAAAAAAATAAAAAAGAACTCAAATCATTGACTTAACCTCACATCTGAAGGTAACTAAAAAAAGAATTGCAAACTAAACTCAAAGGGAACAGAAGGAAGAAAATAATAAGATTAAAGAAAAAACATGGAGAATAAATGAAAACAAAAGTTGGTTCTTTGAAAATATAAAAAAAAAATTGACTTTAGCTAGACTGACAAAAAAGCAAGAGAATGCAAGTAACAGAAATCAGAAATGTACTTACCATACAAAAATAAAAAGGATTATAGAAGGAAACTATGGACAATTTTAGGCCAACAAATTAGGTAACCTGGATGAAATAGATTCCTAGAAACACACAAATTACCTAAACTGACTCAAAAAGAAACAGAAAATTTCAACAAGCCAATAGCAAGTGAAGATTTTGAATCAGTAATCAAAATCTCCCCCACCCCAAAAAAACTACAGGTCCAGAAGGCATTACTGGTGAATTTTACCAAACATTCAAGGAATTAATATCAATATCAATTCTTCCAAACAATGAAGAGGAAGTAACACGTCCTAACTTATTCTATGAAGCCAGCATCACCCTAATACAAAAGCTAGATAAAGACATCATAAGAAAGGAAAATTATAAACCAATATCCCTATGGATATGGATGCAAAAATCATCAACAAAATATTAGCAAGCCAAATCCAACAGCACAATAAAAGAATTATACACCATGACCTAGTGGGATTTATCCCAGGAATGCAAGGGGGTTCAACTTAAGATAATTATTCAATGTAATACACAAAACTAATGAATGAAGGAAAAAAGAAACATGATCATCCCAATTGATGTTATAAAAGGCATTTGACAAAACCAGGAGCCTTTCTTGATAAAACACTCAAAACTAAGAATAGAAGGGAACTTCCTCAACATAATAAAAGGCATCTATGAAAAATCGACAGCTAACATACCCAATGGTGAAAGACTGAAAAATTTGCCCTAAGATCAGAAACAAGATAAGTATGCCCACTTTTACCATGCTATTCTACATCATACTGGAAGTTCTAGCCAGAGCAATTAGGCTAGAAAGATAAACAAAAAGCATCTGAATTGAAAAGGGAGAAGTAAAACCATCCCTATTTGCAGATGACATGATCCTATATAGAGAAAATCTCAAAGAACCCACAAGAAAGTTTCCAGAGCTAATAAATGAATGCAGCAAACTGGCAGGGTACAAGATCAACACACAAAAAAGTCAGTTGTGATTCTATATACCAGCACTGAACAATTTGAAAAGGAAATAAATAAAACAATTTCTCAACAAATACAAATATAAGAATGTTCTTTCAGAATCTATAGCAAAGGTGCATCACTAGTACAGCGTGTTGATAGTGGGGTGATATATGGGGGAAAGGCACCTAAAACATACTTCTATGGGATATGAATGTATTTGTGTTGTCATAGGTATGATTCCTTGATAGAGGCTTACACAGTAGTTAACAAAATATTACACTTCCATCCAGGGAAGTCCCTGCTACTTTCTGAAATAAGATGGCAAAAATCTCTGGAATATATATGCCATGCCTAACAAAAGAAACAGGCCAATATGCCAAGCCCTCTTGTACTTATGAACCTTATTCCTTTAAAAATGAAACTTTGCTTTATTATAATTAATGCCTAAGATTTACCTCCTGAAAACTGTGTTACTCAAACGTGGCCTCTCTAAGCCAAACTCAGGAAATGAACTCACTACCTTCCCCAGACATCAGATATGACTCCCAAGGATGAACCTCCCTGGCACCAAGGGATTGCTACCAATTGCGATATATTTGGAAAAAGACTTTGACCAAAAAGGATAAACATTAAATAAAAAAGTGTTTCTATGGCTAAGAGATTTCAAAGTGAGTCAAGAAGTCACTCCAGAGGTTATGTTTATGCATGTCTCAGGCAGAACTTCAATAACAGCCACAGTAAACAAAGTCTCAAGCAAGAGTGCTCCTGAGGGCTCTAGGCACATCTGGACACCAGAGGCAAGTTACATAGCCTAATGAAATCAACACCCCTTCGGTGGACCTTATTTGGGAATATATGATAATCTATTAGTCCAATATAACATAGTTATACTCATTTATAATTCCCCTATTCATTATTTTCCTACTTCTTTTATTTGAAAATACCATAATTGTCAATATACCCATTAAATCTCTCTCTCAAAACTTAAATTTTTGGATTGTTCATATGCCAGTTGAGCCCTGAATCCCAGCAGAGTTGCAGCCAACTCCCATTTTCTAGTTCTTTGGGCTTACCCTGAACAACCAACAAAATGTTGATGATGGACAAGTCCCATCCCAAAAAAAACAAGAAATATCTAAACTACAAGCAAAACAATTCCTCCCATCTGCCCCCATAATACCTAAGTCCCCTCTCAGCCTGAAGCAGTCATGGCAGACATCACACCAAATCCTTCAAGACTACGGAATGAACAAACCTAAGGAGGGAGTGTAATCATGGACCAAAGTAGATTTATTGTTATTGTAATTATTATCTTGTTTTAACAGAAGAACTTGTAACATTTATATAAAGGTAGTGGTTGCCAGGGGTTTGGAAGAGAAGAGGAGAGATGAATAGGTGGAACACAGGGCATTTTTAGGGCAGTGAAATTGTTCTGTATGTTACTGCAGTGATGAACATATGGCATTATACATTTGTCAAAGCCTATAAAACTGTACAGCACAAAGTGTAAACCATAATGTACACTATAGACTTTGGTTAGCAGCAACGCTTCAATATTGGCTCATCAATTGTAACAAATGTACCACACTAATGTAAGATGTTAATAATAGAGGAAACTATGTGTGTGGGTGGGGGATGTTATATGAGAATTCCCTGTACTGCCAGTGTAATTTTTCTGTAAATATAAATCCTCTTTAAAAATAAAGTTCATTATAACAAAAAAAATTTCATTTACAATAGCATCTAAAAGAATAAAATATCTAGGAATAAATTTAACCAAGATTGTAAAAGACTTGCACACTGAAAACTACAAAAAGAATGCTGAAAGAAGTTAAAGAATACCTAAATAAATGGAAAGACATGTCATCCATTGGTTGGAAGACTCACTATTGTTAAGATATCAATACTACTCAAATGCTTTACAGATTCAACACAATCTTGATCAAAATTACAGGAGCCTATTTTTCAGAAATGGAAAAGTAAATCATCAAACTCATATGGAATGGCAAGGGGCCCTGAATAGCCAAGAACATCTTGAAATATAAGAACATAATTGGAGGACTCACACTCCACGAATTTAAAGCTTACTACAAAGCTACAGTAATCAAAACAATGGAGTACTGGCATAAAGACAAACAAATCAATGGAATGGTATTGAGATTTCAGAAATAAACACATAGTCAATTGATTTTCAACAAGGTTTCCAAATCCACTCAATGGGGAAAAAAGAATAGTTTCTTCAACAAATGGTGCTGGCTTGGACAACTGGATATCCACATGCAAAAGAATGAAATTGGATCCCTACCACACATAAATACAAACCTTAACTCAAAATGAATCAAAAACTTAAATATAAGAACCAAAACTATAAAATTCCTAAAAGAAAACTAGGAAAACATCTTTAGGACCTTGTATTTGACAATGGTTTCTTCTACTTTACACCAAAAGCAAAAACTACAAAAGAAAACATAAATAAATTAGACTTCATCAAAATTAAAACCTTTTGTGCATCAAAAGACATTATCAAGAAAATAAAAGGACAATTTATAGAATGGAAGAAGTATGTAGAAATCATATATCTGATAAGGGTTTAATATCCAATATATATAAGGGGCTCCTATAACTCCACAACTAAAAGGCAACCCAATAAAAATATGGGCAAACAACTTGAATAGACATTTCTCCGAAGCATATATGCAAATGATCAAAAAGCACATGAAAATGTGCTCTATATTATTCGTCATTAATGGAATATAAATCAAAACCACAATCAGGTACCATTTCATACCCACTAGGATGGCTATTATAAAAAGTGGAAAATAACAAGTATTGGCTAGGATGTGGAAAATTAAGAAACCTCATACATTGTTCCTAGGAATGTAAATTGGTGCAGCCACTGTGGAAAATGGCTTGATGGTTCCTCAGAAGTTAAACATAGAGTTATCATATGACCTGACAATTCCACTTCTAGGTATATACCCAAAAGAATTGAAAACAAGAGTTCAAACAACTACTTGTATACCAACATTCATACCAGCATTATTCACAATACTTAAAAGGTGAAAAAATCAGTAATTTTATCTTCTCAACAAAGGCTTTACATTGAATACATTTAAAGAGTTTCATAAACATTTCATTAACCATGTCAAAACACCCAACTTGGAAGTGGTCATGGAAAAGTTAATTTTCTTTTCACTTAAAAAAAATTTCCATGCTAACTTATAAGAGAATTAATGCAACAATTTATATATTATGCAGGGTATAATTTAAATAAAACCATGATGAAATACCAGTAGGTAAATCTATGCTACCTAGGGTCCAAAAGATAATAACCTTTTCCTTTCATGCCTTTTCATTATAATTAATACAAAATAAGTGCATAATATCAAAGTAAAGGCCATTAAGTAGTAAGGGAAAGTAAAGGAAGTTCTTTAAATGTCATTCTGAGATGTCTTCTAGAAAACTATGCACTTTTAAGAAGCGACTTTTCATCTTTAAATTACAGCTTTATTCTTGTAATGGGTCAGCTTGTCAGCAAAATGCAATTACAAACTTTTTTGTGGCATTAAAAAATATTTCATGAGCAATATTACATGGCTTCTAAAATATTATACCTGCCAATAAAACATGTACTCTTCTGTGAGCTCTTGTCTAGCATTGTGATTAATAGTCCTGTTTCTAGAGACATAGTGCAAATCCTGGCTTAAGAGCTGTATAACCTAGAGGAAGCTATTTAACCCCTCTGTGTATCAGTCTCTTCATCTGTAAAACAAGGATCTTAATAGTTACCACCTCTTAGTGTTGTTGTCCAAACTAAGTAAGACAAAAGAAAACATTTGAATGGTGCGTTGTACATAATACGCTTTCAATAAATGTTAACTATTTTCATCATCTCAGTTTTTGGATTCACCTGTTCAGGTTTAAAAACAAGATAACTCCAGAGTGACCATGCACAGGACATGGACAAATCAAATTAGATTACAAAAACGGACTAGGTTACTGATAGAGATATAGATCAGTGAAACAGAATAAGGTACTCAAAAATAGACCAAAACAAGTATGCTTAACTGATTTGTGACAAAAGCGCAAAAGCAATTCAATGGAGGAAATACAGTCTACTTAACAAACAGTACTGTAGCCATTGCATAACCACAGGCAAAAGAAAAAATAGGGAAAAAATAAAACCTCAACCTAAATCCCACACTGTATAAAAAATTAACTCAAAATGGATCATAGATTTAAAAGTAAAACCTGAAACTATAAAACACTTAGAAAAAATATATAGAAAATTTGGCATCTAGAACTAATTAGAAGTCTTAGGTTTGACAGCAAAAGCATGATTCATAAAAAGAAAAATTGAAAAGAAATAGTGAATTTTAAAACTTTGCTCTGTGAAAGCCCATATAAAGAGGATGGCAAGACAAGCTACAGTCTGGGAGAAAATATTTGCAATTCACATATTCAACAAAGGACTTGTACCTAGAATATATAAAGAGCTTATCAACTCAACATTAAAAAATAAACAATCCAATTAGAAATCGGGCAGAAGATATAAATGGACATTTCACCAAAGGGGATTTACAGGTGGCAAATAAGCACAACAAAATTCTCTATTAAGGAAATGTAAACTAAAACCACAATTTGATTTCACTACACACCTATCACAATGGCCAAACCCATCAGAATGAGAACACCAAACCCAGGCAAGGATGTGGAGAAACTGGATCATTCACACATTTGCTGGTAGGAATATAAAATGGTACAGCCACTTTGGAAAACATTTTGTCAGTTTCTTATAAAACTAAGCATGCATATACCATACGACCCAGCAATTGTACTCCTGGACATTTATCTCAGAGAAATAGACATATGTTCACACAAAAATTTGTATATGAATGTTCAGAGCAGTTTTATTTGTAATAGCCAAAAACTGTAATCATACCAGATGTCCTTAAACAGTTTAAAGGCTAAACAAATTCTGGTACGTATATATATATCATGGAATACTGCTCAGCAACAGAAAGAAATAAACTATTGAGAGAGTAGGGGGCAGTAGTCAGGGATGGTGGGAAGTGGAGAAGGAAGCAATTCACTTGTAAATGGCACCGAAGCAGGACCGGAAGCCTAAATTCCCTGAGTGTAGGGGGTGCTGTGTTTTCCTGGGCCTCTGCTTTATGAAGCAAAGTGTGTAAAGGACAAACAAGTCAAAGTTCTTCAGGTAAAGATTCCTGATGAACTAAAACCATGGCTTGTTGATGACTGGGATTTAACCAAGTAAAAACACCTATTTTCTCTTCCTGCCAAGAAGAATGTGGATTCCATTCTAGAGGATTATGCAAATTATAAGAAATCTCAAGGGCAGACAGATAAGGAATATGCTGTTAATGAAGTTGTGGCAGGGATAAAAGAACACTTCAATGTAATGTTGGGCACTCAGCTACTCTACAAATTTGGGAGACCATATTATGATGAAATCCTTACAGATCGCCCTGATGCACCCATGTCCCAGGGAATGGAGCGCCACACCTACCAAAATTACTAAAGTGGATTGGAGTGATGTTGGCCTATAAGCCTCTGGATGAGAAGAGGCTTGCCTTATGATTGAACTATCTTCATGATTTCCTAATGTGTCTGGGAAAGAATTTTGTAACTTTCTTTAGTGCCAGCGATTATGAAGTGGCTGCCCCTGAGAACCGTCAGAAAGCTGTGTGAGACTGCTGACACTCACTTAGGTTTCAATATCTGTTTATACATTTTTGTTCCTGGTCCTCTTGTGCAAAAGGTGTACTTTGAAAACATTAACACATAACAAAATTGATGTTTGTTTTCTGTTTAATTTTAAACAGAGAAAATAAAAGGGGTTTTGAGCCTTTAAAAAAAAAAAAAAAAAAAAAAAATATTGATACACAGACAACCTGGATGAATGTCCAGAGGATTTTGCTACGTGGGGAAAAAAAGCCAATCCCAAAAGGTTACACACCATATGATTCCATTTGTGTAACATTCTTGAAATGACAAAATTATAAAAATGGAGAACAAATTAGTGGTTTTTTAAGAAGGGCTTGGGGGGAGGGGGGGTGAGTGTGGTTATAAAAGGGTAACAGAAGGGAGTCTTGTGGAGTAGGGACTGTTCAGTATCCTGATGTGGTGATGGATACATGATCCTACACAGATGATAAAACTGTAGAGAACTTTCTAGAATAAGCAAATTCATAGAGTCAGATAGTAGACTACAGGTTACCAGAGGGCAGGAGGTGAGGGAAGGGGGAGTTATTTCTTAATCAATACCGAGTTTCTATTTGAAGGGATGAAAAGTTGGTATAATGGATGCTGGAGATGGTAGCACAATATTGTGAATATAATTAATACCACTGAATTGAACATTCAAAAGTGGCTAAAATGGGAATTTCTGAGGTGTATATATGTTACTACAATAAAAAGCTTAAAAATTAAAAAAAAACTGATCAGGTACATTTATATTTCGTTTATTTGAAAAAATAACCAAATATCATTTTTAGGGGAAAAAACTGTATAGAAGTCAATACAAATGCACAAGAGCACAAGTAAAACAGGCAAAATCTGAATAAGATCAGTAGATTGTATCAATATCATTATCCTGGTCATAATATTATACTATAGTTATTATCATTGGAGAAAACAGAACAAAGAGATCTCTGTGTATGGTTACTTACAACTGCATGTGAATCTACAATTATCTCAATTTTTTAAATGGATTACCTTAAAATTTCCCACAGGCTTCTTAATTTTGCAATTTACAGCTATTGCTGACCCTGAAGCTAAGGTCATCAGCATCTGAAAAGGATATGCTTCTACTCCTTGAGAACCGAGAACAGTTCTAGCCATGGAACTCATCTGGCGTCCTGTCACCTGCAGATTGCCTCACCTTGCCCTGTGAGGTTGTGCAGCCATGCCCTCCAGAATCTAAAACCAAAGTCCACACGATCAGGCTCTTCAAGCATTAGTGGAAGCAAGCCTTGGATGTTACTGTCGGTGTGAGGAAAGATACTGCAGAATGAGCTGTTGAACTGGGTTGAAAAGGCAACTTACATTCCAGGGGGAAAAAAAAGTTTATACCATGGAAAATTATATGATAATGATGTAACCAGACTCCTTTGGGAGTGATGTTTCTTCAGCAAAATTCTGGGCAAAGGAAATATGCACCCCCCAAAAAATATTATAGCATAAGGCAGACTATAAAGAGAATTGGACAGAGCAATAGAAAGAATCTTCTCCTCAGCAACCAAGGGCTTATACTTTTGGCACTCTCTCACAAATAAAAAAGAGAATCAAAGTGGATACTATAAGAAAGTCACTCCTTAAAGATGAATTTCATTTGAACCATGAAAGTGCATCTACCATCTAAAGTGTAAAGTATAAAGATTTCAGTGAGATCTAATTGATTTACTCTGATGAGAAATATCAGACTTTGATGTTGATAGAAGAGAAATGCTGTTGATTATTAAACTAAAAAATATCAAAAAGTCAGGACATTAATGAAAGGCCAGGTATGGAGCAAGGGATAAATAAAATGGGAGGCTGGTTTGCTGTTTGCTTTTAATCTTTGGCTGTTTTTTGTTATTTTTTCTTTTTCTCGATCTACTTCTTTCCCTTCTCCATCTTCTCCCTTTCCTTATTCTTTTTTTTTTTAAGTTTCCTCACACAGAGAGAGGTCCCAGTTTATAAATGAATGGTTTGTTTCTGAACTTCAGACATGTACAAATTTTTCTGACAGACTTAGGGTGAGGGAGTGGAGAAGGAAAATCAGAAACCATTTGCATTCAGTACTGAGAAGCCCTTTGGGAAGTAATATAGCCAGAGATTTAGCTCATTTGACCCAATAGCAAAACTTTAGTCACTGGCAAGGAGAGAGCATAGTGTTTCTCATAAGCCATCTGCCCTGACCCATTGACCCATTCCTCAGTCCTAGTTATATTTCACACACACACACACTCACCTCTGTAGGGAAAGGTAAATGTGGCTGAGGGAACCACACAGCACTGCACTACTTTAGGACACCCAGGGTCAGTGCTGGCACGTGGGGTGCCCACTGGCTGTGCCTGCTAGGGGGCTGTGGATACCAGAAGCAGTCAGTGAAGTGTCTTTCCATATTGAGCAATAATTAAAGAGGATGTATTTGTAAGATTATGGGAGATACTCCTGGGGATGTTCCCAGAAATGTATAGAAGTGATATGAGAGACAATGGAAATCCTAAAATAGCAGGTAGTGAAAAATCCAGGAAAAAAGTACATAATTTACTGTAATTAATGTAAGCACATTTTTAACCTTGAGCTATTGTAGCTCAGGGAAATATAAGTTTCATTTACAGGTGATTTCTTCCATTTATAAAGAAAATACTGAATTGGAATAAACTGACACGTGGTCTCTTCTCAGATCTACCTGAGTGGCCTTATTATTATGTATGTCTTTTTATTCATTATATAATTAGTAAAAGATAAGTTTCTCCACTGACAAGTATTATGCTAGCATATAAATGTCCTTTTAAGTAAAAACTTCAAAATATAATTTCATATATACAACAATTGATTGACCGTCTCTCTGCAATGACTTAAACACAGTATATAACATGCTATCAACTGTCCAACAGATGTAATATTTTATCTCTGAGCAAACTAGCTATAAGATATCCTCTAAAATATAAAATAGAAGTCCTTCATAAAAGAACACCCAAGTCATACTTAAAACCCACCGATTTTCCCATGATTTTACCTAAGTATCCAATAAATTCCTTCTTTCTAAATAGAAAATTCCATGGCCACCTTTGGCCATTATTTCCACACTTGAATTGCACTTCTTTAATAATATACTTTTAAATGTCAGCCCCTTCTTTGTCCTATTTCATGCCCTCTTGCTTTTGAACCATTAGATCCTTGAAGAGTTTTCTTTCATATACCTTCTCAATACTCCAAATTTCATCTGCATTAGTCATGTTCACCTTTCATTTCCTCCTCAAGAATGAGCGCTGACCTCATTTTTTTTCTTCCCCACCAGGAGCTATGACCTAAAGATCTTTTATCGCTGTGGTTGTCTTTATTGATGGTTCTTTACCATTCCTGTCATATATGGTTCAGAATCATGCACAAAGCTCCAAGTGGGACAACTTCCCAGCCCTTTAAAATGCTTTATAATGATGCATGCCAGAGTTTTTTTTAGCTTTCCTGATTATTAAGATGCTGCATCTCTCTTTTCGTTCATCTCACCTATAAATCTTGTTACCCCCTTAAGAATTGTTATTTTAATACATTTTTCTTTCCAAGCTTTGACCTAATTCTCTTCTCCATTTTCTAATTTTTCCTATGTGGGTCCTAATATGTCATATAACAAACTCAAGACAAACACACTTTCTTTAGCACAAAACTCAATAAAATAATTATAAACCCCAAAAGATGCTGCTCTCCTAAGTAAGCCAATTTTCATAAATATTTTATCTTGCCAGAATATCACTTAATTAATGGTTCTCCACATGGTATTGGTCACAAAGGGAAAGGAAGCAGGTGAAAGGAAATGAACGAAAAATGCAGTACAGAACTATCCCCGCTAATAGGGGAGAAACCCACGAAATTATATTACTGATTGTGGAAAAGTAGAGTCAACTCTACATCTCAAGCATATTTGTGGATTCCTCAGGCAGTGTTTATGTTATTTGAAAGTGTTCACGAAGTGTACAAAAATAATAAATTTGCAACTAAGCAATTAGCTAAAAATTCAGAGAATCTTTTTCTTATTATTGATAATAATTTTATTATCAGCTCTGGATTTCAATACTTTGGTTGGCTTTGTTTTGGTTTTTATTTTATTTTAAAATTCTGAAAATGAGGTAGTGAAAAATGCCCAAGCACAAATCGTGCAAAATCACCAGCAACTTGGTTACACAACTGGAATGGGCAGTCAGAGCAGCCATGCCCCATACGGAGCAGACAGTCCTTTGTCCTGTCACCCGAGAACACTCTTGTCAATTTTGCTCTCCCTGGTTCATATTCCATGAAATACAACAATTAGTGACCTCGGATGTGTGCCATCTTCTTTTTTCCTTCCTCACCAATTTCCCCGAACCTAATGTAATCTATCACACCCATATCTTATCTGCAGTATCAAAGCAGAGGAAAAATAAATCCCTGGGCACTGTCCCAGAAACATGGAAGTATAATACTAGCATAGGTAGAAAAGAACAAGTCAACTAAAGGTCAAAACAAGTAATCCATCTTCATGCTTTCTTTCTTTTATATTTTTACTTTTTCCTCTTACACTTCCCATCCCCCACCAGGCTTATCAAAAGAAGTTCCTACAGAGATGCACCTCTTTTTAACAATTTAATGGAATCCACTTCTGCCATTTTGATGCTCTTTCTGCTACATTTTAAATTGCTTGAGGATTGGGGGTGGGGAGGAAGGGTACATATCTTTTTCATATTTTTAATTTCAGTATATAGCAAAATGCTTATATTTGGCACTCAAAAATGTTGAATGAGAACTGAGAGCAGAGAGGGGAACAGACATCTGCACATCAATGTTTATAGCGGCATTATTCACAACTGCCAGAAGTTGGAAGTAACCCAGGTGTCCATCAACTGATGAATGGATAAACAAATTGTGGTGTATACACACAATGGAATATTAAGCAGCAATAAGGAAAAGTGAAGTCATGAAGCATATGACAACATGGATGAACCTAGAGGACATTATGTTGAGTGAAGCAAGCCATTATGTTGAGTGAAGCAAGCCAGACACAAAAGGACTAATACTGTATGATTGTGCTATTATGAACTAAATACATTGCGTAAACTCATGGAGTTAATAACTAGACTATAGGTCACCAGAAAATAGGAGGGTAGAGAATGAAAAGCTGAGGGTTAGTCTGTACAGAATTGTTAAAATGTTGATTGTAAATCTTTAGAAATGAATAGAAATGGTTAAAGCATATCATGGTGTTTGTAACTAACGATGTTATTGTATGAGTATGACAGTGGTTGAAAAGGAAAGTCTAAGATCCTGTATATTACTAGAAGAAAAGCTAAAAACTGTAACACAGGACAGTATAAGATAGTAAAACCTCATGTAAAACATGAATATAGGTGATATTGTATATATAAGACTGTTTTTACAAAATATAAATACTAATATACTAGAGAGAAGGAAAAAGAATGGCAGCTATGTACGCCAGGCAAGGTATAGAGAGATTGAGTGATGAGTTTTGTTTGTTTGTTTCTTTTTTGTTTATTATTATTATTGGAATAATGAAAGTGCTCTAGGAGTGATCGGGGTGATGAATGCACAAACATGTGATTAAACCAAATACAACTGATTGGATGGATTCATGCTTTATTAATATGTATCAATAATATTGAAAAAAATGTAGAAAAAATGTTGAATGAATTCAATATAATGTGAACATGCTCTAGTCCACTTCTAAATCATGTTTACATTGAAATCTTACCCCTAAATT
Organism: Cabassous unicinctus; assembly: GCA_029593785.1. NCBI lineage: Eukaryota > Metazoa > Chordata > Mammalia > Cingulata > Chlamyphoridae > Cabassous > Cabassous unicinctus. The sequence goes on along the minus strand of JAQZBX010025988.1, from coordinate 1,657 downwards.
ACTGGAAAGCATGTCAAATACAGGTAGTAAAATAATTTTGTACGATTTCTTATTTCTTTCCTCAGGGTTTCCGATCATATTTAATCATTAAGATTTCTATCACCTGTGGGAGACAGAAAACCCTGGAGAAGCATAAGCTGAAAGAGCACTGACTCTGAAGCCAGACTGTCTTGATTCAAATCCCTGCTCCACCACTTACCAGCTGTTGACCTTACACAACTTAATTAATTGTTCCATGTCTCAGCTAAACCATCTGCTACAACACTACCTACTTCAAGGAGTTGTATGACTATTAAATGAGCTAATACTCTTAAAGCATTTAGAATATTTCCTCACACAATGCAAGGATTATATAAATGTTTGTTTTTTTAAAAAAAGTTATCTTCCAAGCTATTAACAACAGTCAACCAAGAAGAATTTACTGAGTATTTCTTATGGAAAACAAAATGCCATAGTAGGCTACTAACATTGGTATGGAAACATTCCATGTTAGATATATTATATTAATTGGTATAGTCTATCAAGATCTGAGAATAATTGATTGCATGATGGTGGGAATAAGTCATAAAACTAAACTTATCTACTCCATCCTTCTCTCCCTAGTCACATGCACTCAAAAATGTTAAACGAATATTTCCTCTTAAAATATAGAATTGCTCTTTAAGGTAGGTTGTTTCTCTTTACAAATTGAGAAGGCTTAGTCTTCTGGCAAATGTGGATAACTAGATATCCAGAAAAATCCCTCTAGAACAAACTACAGACAAATATTGGATGATTTGCAATAGATTCTTTTAAATACATAGGTAAGGATCCAGAAATAAGAGAATTCCCAAAAGGTCACAAAATGAAGAAGGAGCAAAAATGCACTATGATAAATTAATACTGTATTTTTCTATTCCTACCCTGAGGTTGTGTGCTAATTCCTGGAACCTAGAGCCTTGAGCTTTAATGCCACATTGGGTGGATTAGAAAGAAATTTGCCCAAGACAGAAATGTTTGTTATAAAGCTGAGTAAATATAACTATTTAGTAGTAGTGCATAGATGCACTTTATCTAACTAAGAGAGGAGGAGCAAGATAAAACAAAATTTAGCTAGTTTTCCCAATAATCCTTTGTACCATAATAACGTGTGGGCATGGGTTTGTTTCTTGGTTCACCAGTATTAGAGAAAGAACTCCAAGTTCTAACACCAAGAGAATGAGACATATAATAGGCATGTTTTGATGAATGTATGAGTAAAATTAGTTTGGTGAATGCTCACAGTGGTGAACATTGAACAGCTGGGCATAGCAAGAACAGCAGCAGTTAAGAGAAGGGACTTTCCAAAAGAGAATGGAGAAAGTAGAGAACCATGTATTTTGAATCCTAGAGAATACAAGAGGAGTTAATCCATCACTTAGAGGTTTCTCCTGGGGCTAATTTTACTTAACTCTTAATGCTTCCTAATGTTTTAATTCAATATTCAATGACATTAATTAAGGAAAAATACTATTCTCTTTTTTAAAAACTATTCTTCTTTGATTCTGAAACTAAAAAGTACTTAATACCTGCTTTCCTTTTATTATAATTATTTTATAATTGAGGGTCAAACAAAAATTATCACTAGTGAGTTTCCAAGAAACTGCACACAAAAGTAAACCAGCGGGAAGCGGGTGTG
>JAQZBX010025987.1:7500-29223 GCA_029593785.1 Cabassous unicinctus | reverse complement strand
TTTTTCCAAAAGGTGGGAACAATATGAACAAAGTGACCCTCCCCATTAGGTTCCAAAGAAAGTGGTGATTACAGGAGGAACAGAAGAAAATGTCCCACAAAGTTACACTTTATTATTACCTCGATTTGGGCCCCAGCCCCAACACAAAAAACCCTAGTAAGAGGCCAAATCAGGCAGCAAACTCTTTTTCCTAGGTTGGTCGGAGAGACCTCCTGTTTAGTTCCACCTTTGCCAATGTCTATTCCCAAATGCCAGATCTTAGTATATTCCTAGGGATAAAGGATAGAGCTATGCCCGCCCACCCTACACTGACCTTTTACGGCACAGCATCTTCCTTTAGCAAATGTGGTCCCATCAGCTTCCTAATATCTGGCCAGTTAGACTAGCATCCCTCTTCCTCTTCATGAAAAGGGAGAAATTTAAGGGTGAACTCCCGAGCACTAAGTACCAACTGAGCCATACATTACTAAATGCAACCAGAGTCATAAGAGGTTTCCACTAAAAGTTGAGAGCGATGGCTGGTGGCCAAAAGGAACCTATTAGTCTCTGCCTTCACTGCTTCTTGATGGCAGATGTAACAAGATCATCATTTATAGAGGGTATTTATTTGGGGTAGAAGTCCACAGTTACCAGGCCATAAAGTGGTTAAGTTTCTTCTCTCACCAAAGTCCATTGCCACGTGTTGGAGCAAGACCGCTGCCGACGTTTGCCACGGTTCAGGCTTCTTGGGTTCCTCTCTTCCCGGGGCTGCGTTTCTCTCCAGGCTTCGCTCCTATTTCCTCCACAAGGTCAGCTGTAGACGATCAGGCAAACGGCTCGCTTCTCTTCTCCTGGGGCCTTCTCTCCAATATCAAAACTGCTTCTCAAAAACTGCTTCAACTCTGTTCTTGCCTTGCCTTTTATATTCAATTCCCCACCCACCAAAGGGGTGGGGCTCAACGCCATACTAATGTGGCCCAGTCAACGCCCTAATCATAACTTAATCATGCCCAGATTAACAGATCAGTTTACAAGCATGATCCAATTATATTTTTGGAATTCATAATTACATCAAACTGCCCAACTGCAACAGTACCTCACCCAGTGCTGGGCAGGGTCAACCCTGGCAAAATTGTAACGTGGTTCTTCTTCTAGGGCCCTTCTCTTTGGCTTTTTTTTCCCCTAGTAGGTTGTGCCATTTCCTCTCTAAACCCAGGTACCTGGCATCTTCTCACTTTTTACACCTTCACTCCCATCAAAATGTAATCTCAGAAAAAAAATCAGATAAACTAATTTACCCTAAGATAGAAATGGTTGCCTGAGTTTAAAGTGATGTCCAAAGAAACAATTCTCCAATAGTAGAATTTCAGGTATTAGCAGGATGGAAGGGAAGAACCCTTGCTGGATCATTGAATTTCCAGAAGTTCCCCCGGATCCTACCTACATCCAACACTTTGGGCCTATACAAAATCATATCTACCAATTTTTTTCTTGCTTCTCATTTCCTGCTTATAGCAGACTTTTTTTAATTAGTGAAATATTTATTTTCTCCCTATGCAAGAAAAAAGGTGATGAAAACCAAGCCAGTCCCTCCTTCAACTGCCTTACTGCAGTGGAATAGCTCAACTTTCAAATAAGGTCCTACCTTATGATATAATAATGGTGACAGATCTGGCCTTTTCGTGATATTAAACACATTTTAATGTGTTGCTGCTGGACTAGGCAGTTAAACTCAGAATGTGTGTCATCCAAAAAGCAGGGTAGATTAGTATTCAGTTTAGAGTTAATAATGTGCAATTAAAACTACATATGTCGAAGTATTTCATGCATAATGCAAACACATGATTTATCACAGTTAGGACCGTCTTGAAATGCCTAGAGGCCACGCTAGATTATGGGTCTAAAATATTTTGGTTTCTGCTATAACTTCACATGAGTGATAATGTAGGTAAGACTCTCTTACTGTCTGCATTCACAAATCCCCTTTTTCAAGTGTTAGAAGAGTGATTTGATTTAATCTTGGTGATACACATTGGCCTAAAAACAGAGATAAACAGGGTAATTGCTCCTGGGAGGTTTCTGTTAAAACATTCACAGAGTTTAATGTGACAGAAGAAAAAGGGGCCATCAACCACCAGGTTTATTGGTGCCCAGTGGGACTAGAGCCCATCTATTTCCTTGCACGTAGTTCTGAGTGTGGATCAGGACCCACATACACCTAGAGGGAAAGTCAAAACCTTTCAGGATGGACCAAGTCAGATTCCTACAGCTCCCCATTTAGAGTTTCTCTTAAAATGCATGTGCCGGTTGGGTCTAGACATTTGTCCTTTCCAACCTTGTTCCCCCCCACCCCCACCAAGACACACCCTTGTGGAGAAATAAAACCCATGTCTGTGGTTCACTGCTCTCTTTCAGTATTTCTTTTCGAGTGTGTTGCTGAGTCCCAAAGGTAGGGCAGCCCTGCTCCTTGGAGTGCCCAAGTCTGCCTCTCCAGGTGGGCTGGTTGAGGATTTTAAGGAACTTCAGGACACTGACTTCCATGAAGTCCAATTTGGTAGCTTCTGGGAGATCAAGGAGGGGTGCAACCTGCTGCTGCCCTCTTCCCCCACCTCCCAGTCTCATTTCTAACTATGTGGATTTTAATTAAGAAGTCATCACCTTCTGCTGAGACCCTTGATGTAAAGGATAGGAGACCAAGGGTCTGGTACCAATGTGACCCAATCCTAATAACCTTGATCAAGATACCATTCAAGATACCAATATGGCAGCGTTTCTCAAAATACACCAAGAACATCAGCTTCCTAATCACCTACTGTGATCTGGGACCTAACCCACGCTGTGAATGAATCACAGGCTCTAGGGTGGAGCCACACTCGTGTGTGAGAACCAGATTTATTATTGGTCATGGAACTAACACAGGCCATATCTACTTAATGAGGTTATTGTAAAGATCAAAATTGTATGATATACGTAAAGTAGTACAAGGTCTAGTTTATTGATTAAGAAAACATTTGAGATTTAAACAGATTTGTGCTTGAAATTCTTCCCACTTACCAGCTGTGTGGCCTTGAGAAAAAGTATGATCTCTGAGTCTTAGTTTTCATAGTCTATAAAATGTGGGTAATGACACCCAACTCATGGGAGTCACATGAGGATGAAAAGAAAGTTTGTATGTAAACTATTTAACACATGCATGGCACATTGGTAAGTATTTTAATCATGGACACATTTTTCCTCCTCCCCAGAAAATATCTCAAACATGAGTCAGAGTCCACGTCCTTTTTACTGCTACTGTGAGTCCCATGGTGCTTCTACAAAAGGCCCAGGTTTGGTCTTCAGTCACCCTTCTTAAGCAATTTCTCAAGCTCTCCCAGTTCCTAGACTGTTTATTTGGGACTGAAAAATTGGCATCTTTGCTTTGTACGTATTTTCAAAGAGTTGATTCTCTATTTCCTCCACCCTACATCTACTTTCTCAATCTACAGGACTAAACTATGGGATAAAATTCCTCCCACACCAGAGTCACCCTTTAGAAAGAAAAAAATAATTTTAGCATATTAACAGGGTGTCGACATCTAAAGGTGTAACCTACACAGCAGCTGGTGTTATGGGGGCTGCAAAAGAAATAAAAGGAAGATGAGTGAACAAAAAGTTTGGTTTAAGTTGACCCTGAGAAATCTCTGGCAGCAATACCCCCTAAACTGGCCTTGCTCACCACTGTTCTCAACATACCAGGTCAGGAAAAACAAGGGTAGGGGGTATTGGGGGTGCAGCTTGGACAAAAGCACTTGACAGACAAGGCCACCTCCTTGTCCAGAACCAATTCTCCACTTGGTACTGTGGGGAAGTGATCCTCCCTGAGCAGTCAGGTCCTAGTAACCTAAAAATGTACTGATATATACCACTGTCAACGTGCCCTTCTTTGCATTTGGGAAGGGAAAGTGAAGGAAGATAATCTATTCCAGTTGTGATCAACATCAGGCACTAGGGACCTTCCGGAAGCATTTGCTGGGGCAACTTTTCCGGCCACTGGCATCTAGTTAGATTCCAAACCCGGAAACCCCGGGAAAGAGACGGGTTTCGTGCGAGGCTATCAACTCGCATGCATTTGTGATCCCAACGCTGCCCTCTTCATTTGAGGCGCCTGAATGCCTGGAGCAGGGATCCGATCTGTATACTTTCCAAATACTCTGGGCTGGAGTGAGGCCCTTCTCCAGACAAGCTCGGCGCGGCCAAGTGGGCCCTGCTGCCGCCCTGCCCCGCCGATAGGCGAGGGCGAGATCTGCGAGGATCCCACGAAAAGCAACCAATTGGACTCCCACGAAACCCTCCGCTGATTCATCGATCAAGGACCTGGGCTCCCGCACCTCTGCGCCACACAGGCCCGGAAGCTCAGGTGTTCCCCGCCTCGCCCTCCTCTGACTGATCCACAGCGAATGTAGAGAGCCAGCGCGGGGAACCCAGCTACGGCTGGGCCCGAGTTTCTCCTGGCCCACCCCGGGGAACCCAGGCCGGGTGAAGCCCGGCTAGGCATGACCCTGGTCTTCGGTGTAGCCTATCTGATCCCGCCGCGCTTGCTGCCTCCGAAAATCAAAGACATTCTCCCGGCCTCCCAGAGGAGTTCCGACCTACGCACTAACAAGTCACGGAAGCCGCGACGCGCTCGCCACGCTCCTGCAGGGCCGCGAGGCAGGGCTACGAGTTCCATTACCCTCCGCGAGAGGAAATCTCGCCCGTCCACTCACCTCCAGGTGGGGTTGCCGCTCACCCGAGAAAAGAGTGCGACCCGGCGCCAGCTAAAGCAACCCCGAGGAGAGGCTAGAGGTTGAAGTGAGGGCAAAGGGGCTCCGGCATTTCCAGGAGGCCCGGGGACAGGGCCGAAGGGCCTGCATTGACTGTCTGGGGAGGCCCCACTGCCTGCGGGAGGCGGAGCCGGGCCAGCGTCCACCTGGCGGGGGAGGTTTGCAGTGGCACCCAGCGGGCGCGGCGGGCCGAGGTGCAGCGCCCAATCCGTGCCCCCAGTGAAAGAAATCGCCCCGAGCTGAAGCACTAAGGGAGAGCGAGGTCCTTTTCTTAACCAAAGCTTCGCCCTTTAAAACTCGCGCTTCCCTTCTCTTTGGAAATTCCGCGCTGGAGCCTGGGGACCTAGGATTGCCATCCTATCCAAACTTCAGAACATGCAAGCACTCTTTTTCCAAGATCCCTCCAAATTTAGGGGCGGGAGGAGGGAGGACGGATCAAGCCTGGACTGCCTGCGCTCTCTCATTCGATTATTAAATGGCAAGACCATAAGAGGGTACATGATTCACTCTGCAACTTTGTCTCCATTTCCATTGCATACAGAGCGCTGTGGTCTCAATTGACATACTTACAGATGTGGCCATAACCCCAATCTCGCTGCTTAGCAGCGGAGAAGAGAGCGAAAGGAGGAAAAGGAGCGGTCTGGGCTCCCATCCAGATCTCCACTTCTCTAGCCAACAGTCTTCTCCCCACCCACCCACCCCCTTCAATATCACAGTTTGTACCGAAGCTTCTCCCGGGTAGAGGGTCCTCAAGCATGCAAAGGATAGTCAGAAGTGGGCGCTGAGACCCGACCTAGATTTTTCTTCAGAGGTTAGTGCAAAGTTAAAGAAAATGTGCAGGTAGGGCCGCGGAACCTTGGAGACCGGATAAGACTTTGGGGAAGAGGGGCGCGTTTAATCCGGGAACTTCCTTCCCCCTGTGGCCCAGCCCCACACCACTGCCACCAACAGGTTTGCGGGTTGAAACTCTTGTATCAATTCAGAGGGACTCGAGTCAGGAAAGGTCGTGCCGGGGCTCGGAAAGGCAAAGCCCGGTGTTTGGGGGAGAGGAGACTCTACACTTCTCAGGTACTGGAGCCCCTGGGTCGCAATCCTGATTTCGCCACACGCAACGCGGAGGACGCCCGCAGCTTGCGCGTGTGTGGACTACGCGGCGCACAGTCGGTCTGCGGTGCCTTCCACCCGCCAGCACCGGGCTGTTCTCTTAATGAATTACTAATGAGTTAAAATTGGGCAGCAGGCTTAATTAAAGCGTAGAGGCAATGTGTTTACCACATTGTAATTGAACTCATTAGGGCTATGGCTTTTTGTTTTTTAAGCAGCCGCCTTCCTTCTCTGCGTCGAATAATCTATGGGAAGCGTTTATTAGAGAAGGAGGGGGTAGGGAAGAAACAGTCCATCAATTCTTTCAATGAGAAAGACAGGATGAGAATGGGGAGGGGGGGTGTCCAACGTCTCCTATCCGCGGCTGCCTTAGCCCAGCCAGGGCTAGACCGAGACTTCCCAAGAAGTTCCAAGGTGAGTCTGCACTTGGGAAGTTGCCAAGGAAGGGCCCAAGCCAGAGCCAGAAAGGCTGCCTTTGTAACCCCACACAGTCCTCCCATACTCAGTCCATTTTCCCGCCAATCCCGCCCGGAGCTCTGGGCACAGACTCGAATCCCTGGCCAGCGCTCGTCCTGTAACGCAGTCTGCCACTTCGTAATGAGACAGATTCGGCTAACTTTTCTTTAAAAAGCAGCTTATGTGTTTGACCCTAAAGCTTTCCTTCCTGGGGGTGCTAAGAAGGATTCACTTTCTGTCCCCAATTTTCCCATCTCCCCTCTCTGGGTTCTGGAGACGCACAGTGGATGCCCATGACCACCGCTCGCCCATGGACGCCGCCCTCCCAGCACAACCTCATCTCAGGTGGTCGTTCCTCGGGGGGTGGACTGGGGGAGGGGTGCCTGCTCTTAGAGGACTGCCCGCGGGCGGCCCGGTAGAGGAGCACCTGCACCCCCAGGGACAGCGCTTCTTAAGGCAGGGACTCAAGTAGTCGGCCTAAGCTGCGCGCCCCAAGGCCGATTGCTCCCTGTTGCCCCTGCACCCACTTCAATTCCCATGCTTCCAGCTCTCCTCACCACCTTTCTACCATGCTTGAAACTGGGCATGCAGGGGTGAGGGGTGGAGGGCTGAGGTCGGCGCAATGCTCCCGGCCCTGCCCTTCCCTGCCTGGCCGACAGGCGGCGTCAGAGAATTAGGTCTGAGCTGGGGAGAGGGGGTGCTGATCTGAGCAAGCTAAGCTGAGAAGCTCGGCGCGAGGAGAGCGACCCTCACCCCAAACTTAGAAACTTGCTCGGGAGGGGAGTGTGAAGAGCTAGGTGGCCACGGGGGACCACCGAGAAGGGGAAAGCCTAGGCGGGACAGGGTCGCGGGGAAGGACCCGACTGCCAGCAGGAACTCAGAGGACCGCGGACGGCGGGCGGCGGCGGCAGATTCTGCGCGGGGGAGGTGGCAGGCACCGCAGGAGGCAGAGCGCAGCGGAGGAGCCAAGCGACACGCGGCAGGCGGGGAAGACCCAGCGCGGAGGGCCAGAGACCCAGAGGGCGGCGCGGATAGGTAAGTGGCCTCTCCGCCCTCGGCCTCCCCCTCCTTTGGAGAAAACTGCATTGAAAGGGACTCCAAAACTTCCGATCCCCCGCACAGCCTCACAGCTGACCCCTATATCTTCCCCTCCCCTTCCGCCTTAAACGCACACCCATTACCAAGTGCTCACCACTCATCATTTGTGGATTTTGTGAAAGTCTCCTACTCTGCCCATCTCCCTACCCCATCCCACTTCCTCTCTCCTCTTGACCCGAGAGGTTGAGGTAAATTGTCTCTAATTTGTTGCAAAAAGATTAATTGCAGAGGATGGGTCGATTTGATTAAGGCAATTAATCTTTGGTTACAGCGGTCTGGTGTCACTTGTGTCGGGGGCGGGGGTATGGAGAGAGCTAGGGGAAGAAAGCAAACGAGACTTTTTGGAGACGCGTGGAAAGGGGGCATGCTCCTCCTGGAACCGCAGTCTGGTCCTAGCCGCCAGCCCCGAGCCTCCCGCAGCCCCAGAGCCAGCGCCGGCGGATTCAGCACCGGCAAGCTCGGACAGCGACTCCCGCGGGCGCGCCTAGTAACATCGCGTCCCGGGAGTTTACACATCCCAGGCGGTAGCAGGAGCTGACCAGAAGGAAGGGTACTGTCTCCACTCCATCCCCGGCCCAGCCATCGGGCTTCCCTTTCCCCCACTGCTTCAAAGCAGGATCCGGCCAGTGGAGTCCCTGCAAATCTGCGATTCTCAAACCCACCATGTAAATGGAAGAGGGAGAAAGAGTCAAATGCCTCCTAGAAAAGTTCCCAAAGCTGGACTTTTTTCTTTTCGTGAATAATTAATGCTGGTCATAAATAACTGATGGAGGCAGCGGAGAAGGGAAGAGTGAGGAGGCGGGCAAGAGCCAGGGCGGCCAAAGAGAAATCGAAGAGTTTGTTAAAGGACCATTAAGGAAGCCTTGCTGGGAATGGCGTTCCTCCGCAGATCACGCAGAGCGGGTCCACCCCCGATATAGGGTAAGAGCAGAGAAGCCAGGCGCCCAGGGGAACGGAGGGATTGTGCTGACCAAGCCAGGAGCACCTATTCAGGACCCAGTCGCAACACTCTCTCCATCCCCTCTCTACCACCCCTAAGTCCAGGACTAATTTTCTCAGATCCCTCTGAACTCCGGTCATCCCTTACACCCTGGGCCCAAGACCCAAAGTGAAGAAGTTTTAGGCTAGATAGTAGAAGGCCAGGGATGAACCTAGGCTTTTGGGCTTTGCCATTTCTGCCTAGGCCTGTGGCAAGATCTGTCCAATCCCAACTAATTCTCCGGCCACCTCCCCAAAGCCCCCCCCCCCTCCAAAACCATACCATTTCACTGGGACTCCAGCTTCCTGGTCCTTTCCCATCTGCTCACACCAGAGCCTGCAAGAATAAGGTATTCACACACCCCACTGCTCCACTGCCAGGGTCTTCTGGCCCCTCTAGGAAACACTGGCCTCTCACTAGCCAGCCAGCCTCAGATGGCCAGTACATGTGTTTTGAGTGAAACTCCTGAGGGCCGCTCAGTCAAGCAGCCAGCACAATCCTTCATGGGTCTCATTGGAGCCATCCCACAACCAAAGCCATGTCTTTTCCTAGTGCAACTTGGCATAGGCCCTAGGAAGAAGATCTTTTAGACTGTAACAACCACCACTAGCTGTGAGGCTGGGAGCTAGGCAAGAACCTCTTTCTGAGCTGTTAACTTCCCCCATGCCCACTTCTCTAATGACCATGTCCATGTCCTGACCTCTGGGTACACAAAAGGCCAGCCTGGCCTCTGATATTTCTGAGCTGGAAGCTGAGAGTAGCTTCCAAAGAGAAAAGTTGGTCACCAAGTCTAGGACAGCTATGAAAATTCTCTCTTCTCTTTGTGTGATATAAAACCAAACACTAAAATCAGTTTTATTTTATTCTAATTTACTTCTTCCTCACCCCCTCCCCCAGCACTCTCCAAATTCTGAGCCCTTACCTCTTTAAGTACTGGGGATTTCTAAGTGGGAAAGGGAAATAGAGAAGTGAAAGGTCTTAGGGAATTTTCTCTCTACTTCAATGGGGATATAAAAACCCGGGAGGATTGTGAAAGTAGACAAAGGGGTGGGAGGAAATCTGATCTGGGGTGGGGGGTAGCCCTGGAGCCATGGGTTGTTTACTTCTCATATAAAATACAACTCCCCCAAGCAGGAAGTTACTGCAAACAAGTATCAATAATGAATGAATCTCCTGTAATAAAATACTTACATAATTAGCACAAGTCAAGTGGATGCATTATGTTAACCTTTTGTAGCTCTGAGCTGGAAAAATTTGCTTCAGAAATCCTCAGAATGCCATTTCCATTCTCGAGAGAGGGTGAGAACCAAGCACTCACCCAGCCCTCCACTCTGTTATGATATGGTTTTCCATTTCTGAACCAGAACATAAGTACTTCTGAAATATAACAGAAAACTCTCTTTGGTGAATTCAGAAGAGTCATTAACATTCAGTTTTAAGTGAGTGTTAACAGTAAATAAAGAAATCTCTTGATTGTAATAGTAGTAACAAAGCAATAATTACCCAGTAGGTGGTCATCAGTAATGATAAATGTATCATTATTACTGTGTGAGTCTGGGAACTCGGTTTTGGAAACTACTTCAGACTTTTTAGTAGTATGGCTGGTTACAAAGCATTTCTTAGCCTGCATAAGCCATATAATTTTATACACAATTTAGGTGAAAATAAATTTAAATCTGTATATTACATTTTTAATTTCAAGTTAGTAATTAAAGTTGGTTCATTATATCTCCTCTGAAACCCTCAGTGCTCATCTCCATGGTTTGTTTGTACAATTTGTTTCTAAGACACCCAAGGTTACACCGTTCTAAAAGATGGAAAATTTAATTATTTGCCAACATTAAGAGTTTGCCAATGATATCATAATGCATCTTGAAAAAGTTTGGGATAGTACTGCCTGTGGTCTGGTTAGCTAAACTTTCACTGTGAACCCTTAAGCCCCATGAAGGAATCCTTTTTGGTTAGTTAAAAAAAAAAAAAAACACTACTTTTAAATACACAAAAATAGACATTTCTCTCAATCTTCTCTCTCAATATTCACTGGTTGCTATATTTTCAGAAAAAAAAATCAATAACTCAGATTTCTACCCCCACATTTCCCTGGAGTTTATTTTGCTAATATCTAATTTCACCTTTTGCTACCACTGAGTTAACATCTGCAGGCAGGGGGAAAGCTTACGGCATGATCCTTATTGGGCAGCCAGAGAGCACATGATAGTTTAATAGTGTATTAGCTAATGGGATCAGGCTTAATGGCAAAGTAGAAAATTTTCAAATGAGGGGGGCAGGGAGGGAAGGGGGGGGAGCCTTCATTTCCCTAGGAAATCAACCCAATGTTCCTTCCACCAGTGTCAGCTGGAGAGATGTTAAATGTGCATCTATGTCATTTTCTCTGTTGTGATAAGTCAACAGACAATCTTCACCCCCTCCCTCTACTCCTACCCCTCTAACTCCCCTCCCCAAGCTTTAAAAGGCCTAGCTCCAAACCCTTTCCACATGCTCAGCCTCAGTTACTTCTTAAACAAATATACATGCATCCCTGAAACAAAAGACCAGTTATAAAATAACCCCCACATCCCATTTCTTATTCTTAATGATAGTTGGAGTCTTCCTACAATTAAAGACTCTTTTGCAGAAATCTATCCAAATACTTGCCTTGGTTTCCTCTCCCACAATTTTTATTTCTTGCTCCATTTTCCCCCTCTCCCCTTCTCCCTTTTTCTCCTCTGCCTTCTTTAGGAATGGCAATCAAAAAAGGCAAGCATCTTGCCTCGTTATTCATTATTATAGCAGCATCTTTGAGATGTATCTTTGCCAATGAAAACTCCATGTAGATGCCTGTCCTTTTGTTGTAGCAGCCTAGGTTATTCAGGAGCAGAGACAAAAGCCTGAAGTGATGTGATCTAAATGAGCTCTGGGGTTTTCCAGCTGGGACCACCTCCATTTCAAAGGACCCCCTCCTTCCCAACTATGGGGAGGAGGGGAGTGGAGGGGGCGGGTACATATGAGTATGCATGCACAGAGAAAGAGAAAGGAGAAAGAGGGAAAGAAGAGAGCCTCGTGGGCTTATTTCTTGTGTCTGTGTCCCTCTTTGATGCGCATTCACAGGTGTGTTCGGGGAGAGCACATGTCCGTGTACATACGTGTGTCCTTGGGTTTTTGTGTGACTTTGAGTTTATCTTAGTGAACTAATATTTGCCGAATGGCCTCCAAGTACACCAAATTCATGTTCCATTCTGGCTCTTATTGCTTCATGTAAGTCTGCACACGTGTGTGCCTTGCTGTGTTTACAGGTTTGTGAGAACTTACAGAGAAATGTGGATTCTCTATTATTAAAAGAAAGTCCAGTAGCAAATGTTACAGTATGTCCCTGGCCTCTGTTAGCTGGTAGGGCAAGAGCTTTCTCTGCCACTTACCCAAACGCTAGCTTTCTCTTGCAAAGGTGTTTGTTGGGAGGATAAGGACTCACTGTTGCCATAGGAATTAGTCCATAAGCCCATGAGGAACTCAAGGGATTACAGGGGCAGGGATGCAGGTCCTGAAAAATGTGTTCCATCTCCCTTCTCCTTCCCAATCCTGGTTTATATTTTCAGGTTTGGGATCTCAGCACTTTTCTCAGGCTGCTCTGGTCCCAGGAAAATGGGTTCTCTTTTATAGACAATATTTTAGAGAAGGCTTGAAAGATTAAACTTCAGTCCCAGAATGCTCAGAGGCCTTTCTCATTTCTCCCATGGCTTCCATCATGGATGAGTATTTGGTTTGTTCCTGATTCTTGGTTTGCTTCCTATAACTCCAGCTAGGGCAATGGAGGAAAAGCTATGGCATATGAGCTGGGCTTGCCTGGCTGTGGAAAGTTCATGTAGGTGGAAAGGGAGAACTGAGAGGTGTTATCAGCAATCATTATAATTATGGCTATTATTATGGCTGTTAGCAACTTATTTAAACTGGACTAAGCAAACAATAGCTGGGGTTCTGGCCACCTGCATACAAAATAAACATTAGATCAGTTAGGGGATAGGATAAAGTATTAATGAGAAGGACTAAAGTTCCTCCCAGGAATTTGGTTCCCCCTCTGCCCACTACTGAGCTATAGTGCCTTTAACATATTTTTTTCCTGGAGCAATTGAAGATTTCTGAAGTATCTTGTAACAGAACAGATCTAGCTCTTGTCCTACCATTTTCTAAAGAAGGTACTTTTAAAGTTTCTATGTATTAAATGACTATTGTGTGCCCAGCACTTTACATATGCTACCTTATTTAATTCTCACAACACCCCTGTGGGGCACATATCCATCTCCTCATTTTGCAGATGAAGAAACCGAGGCTTAGGGAGGTTAGGAATCTGAGCAGAATTCCGCAACTAAGAAAAGATCAAGGAGATACTTGCACCCAGCTTCATCTAACTCCCAATCCCCTCAACTTTCTGATATGGCAGAATTCTCCTCTGTGCAGTGTCCCTGTTGGTTATGCCAGCCTTCCAGTTTTTGCCTAAGAACTGAGGCATAGGTAAGAGGAAATAGGTGAGAGGATAGAGGCTGTTTCTTTGATCTGTGTAACTGCCTTGGGTTCCCCAATACCCAAGAGGGGAGTGGGAGGAGAGGAATTATCTGGAGTTTCTCGTTGTAATGAATTCATATTAGGGCCTTTATCTTCCTTGCTGTCAATACAAAAACGGGGGTGGGGGGTAAGATAGTATTTCTCAGTCTTTGGAGATTGAGCTGATGTAGCAGGAATAAGAGGTGTGGTTCTGTATCACCCTTGCCTACCTATTAAGTTTACGAGGCAAAGGAAGACTTCCATCCCGAGCCAGGAGCCTAATCTAGGGCTCCAGTGGTTTCAGGCTAGAGGGCTTCTTCCGGGAGGGCCTCGAACGCGGTAGGATCTGCTACGCCTTGCAGGGAGTCACCGCGGCAGCACCGCAGACAGCTCCCGCCTCGGATTTCGCTTCTGACACACACCCCGCAGTCCACCGTCTGCTCAGAAACAGACTACTCCGAAGTCGCGACGCAGGGCTCAGCACTTGCTCGGGCCTGAGTTTGCATCAACCAATTGTTAAAAGCTGCAGCTAGAAACCTCCATCCTCGCTGCCGGCCTCGCCGAGTGCGCCTGCATGGAGGCGTCGCCTCTCCAGTTCCGACCCAGCCAGCTCGGTTTGTGGTTTTCCTTTGGGTCCGGCGTCTGGGCTCCTTTACCTGTCCCTGGTCTGGGTGAACCGCAGCCGCCCGGAACGGAGATGGGAGTGGAAATGCTCTCCTCCGTGTGGTGATAGATCATATAAACGGGTGACACCAGTTTAACCAATAAAACTATTTGAATCAATTAGCTGGCTGAGGAGAGTCCCGACGTGTAAAATGCATTCAGCTCGAATAGGAAAACAGTGATTAACTCGGCCTGGATCTGCAGTCTCCTCCTTGAGCCTGCCAGGGTCCAAGGGGCCAGCAGGGCAGGAATTGGCAGAGGTGAAGCGTCCCTGGTCCGGAGGAGGAAAATAGCAGGACTAAGGAAGAAAATCAGGTAACTTGTTCAAACTGAGGACAAAGCAGAGGGTCAAAGAGATACGTGGGTGGCAGAATGCTGCTCACAGACTCAGAATATATAAACAGCTTGTAATTCCGCTGACCAGATCGGTCTCCACCTAGGGAGGATCCTTCGGGAACATGGAGTCTGCTTTGAATAACTGTTCTCTAATATTGACCCTCACCTACCGAAAGTATAATTGGCCTGACGGCTCAAACATGCACCCCAGACTCGGTGGGGAAATAAAATACTTCACTACTCTTGGAATTATTTTTGTGGAAGTGCTTAACCTAAGATCACACATTTATCTTTCCAATGAAACTTTTTTGAGTTAAACACACACACACACACACACACACACACACACACGGGCTTGTATGAATCACAATAAGCCCCCAAAGTAATGTGTGTTTATCTTTAGAGCTTCAGGGGACTAGGGGACCTGGCCACGGGTACCAGCCAGGTGTGGATTCACTCCTCAGGATAGCCTGGGAAAAGAGGGACAGCAAAGATTCGGCCCGTTTCTCTCTTTAAAGAGAGCTTTTTAAAAAGACACCTTTATTTTATAAAAGTAGGAATGTGAAAGCGGAAGAGAGCCTGTTGGGGCAAAGATGTAAACTGCGCGATAAAAAGGGAAGCCCCGGCGGTGCTTGCACCCGGGCAACGACCTGGCATTTCCCTGCGGTACGTTAGCGAGGTGATACGACTTCTCCTTCCTCTCCGTTTTCAGTCTTGAAATCCACCTCATAGTAAGGCTTTCCTTCCACGTGGCTCAAGCTTTCGTCCTAGCAGCCCGGGCGCTGGGAAGAGTGGGAAAGCGGCGACTTCGTTTTGTGGGAGCCCCTGACCCCCAGAAAGGGCCGGGGGAGAGCGGAAGAACCTTGCCTGGCCCTGGAATGTTCGGAAGAGCGCGGGGCCTTCAGCTTTCGCAGGAAGGGGTCCATGAATGACAATGGCGCTTTTTTGGCGAATGGGCTGGGCAGACATAAAGCGTGAGTTTTCCTTCATTTTAGGATGGGTGGCTTGCCGGGCGCTGGGAAGCGTGCTGGTTGATTTCAGTCGCTTAGGACTGAGCCTAATTTGCGCCGCTAATGCTTTTGGAAACCGGGAAATCGGCAAAAAATTCTCTCACAACCATTTGAAACTTATGCCCAAACAAACGTTACAATTTTCGTGGCTCTGAAACAGTGTTTGTGTGTGGGGGGTGGGGTTTAAAGCAACCGCAACTCCTAAGCAATAAGCCCTTCACGTTTCTGTACGATTGACTTAACTCGGTTTTATTGACCTTTGATGAGGGGTTAAGATGTCACAGCTTTACTCTTGTAGGTAGCATAGTATATTGTTATATCAGACGCTATGACAGAGTTGGGCTTCGGGCTCAGTGGAGGTTGTTCAATCATCTCTACAACGTGGCGGTCCAACACTAAATCTATGTGTTTCACCAGGCGGCAGATGAAAATTCAGCTATGGTAATAAAAGGAAAATTCAAAGGTCCCCATCCCCACCCCCAGCAGGTATCCTTCTTAGAAAGCTCCTTCTGAAGAGCTATCTATCTATCCAAATAGATGATTCAAATAGAGAGCTTCTTCCCTTTCTGATAAACTAGCAAGTGGTCTACCTGACTTAACAGCTGGCCAGTTAGGAGACACTTCACCAATATCCTATGATGTGCCTTGCTTTGGGGAAACTCAGGGGAATGGGCCTTTCTCTTCCCAGTTTTCATTTTTTAGGGCATGCCCCTACATAGTTCCCTGTGAAAATTATTTCCCCAGGGGAATTGGCAGATTGCTCAAGGGCGGTCTGGGTTGGGAGAGCCTCCCTGCTTTTCTGCCCCATCTTTATTTTGTGCTGAGGTGGCCTATATGAGCCGTATAAATTGGGATAACTATTTTGAATGAAGTTGAGAGTTGAGTGTGCCCATGCACTCGCTGGGGTCCCCACCTTATAAAGCAGAAAAAGCTGCAGCAACTCTCTGTATTCTTGCCCTAAAAAGGAAATGCATACGTAAAGGTGGGCACACTCTCTCTGCTTCCTTCCAAGTTTCCATATTGGGCACTCCATGCGGACACGTCTTCCCTTTTTCTCATTTCACAGTGTTTGGAACGAGAGGCGGAAGCTATTCTATTTTCCCAGCTGACTGTTGTTTCTGTGTCTTCGGAGACACAGTGAGGATACTGGTTTGGACCGTACAAGAAGGATCATTCATGAGGAAGGGTGGCTCAGAGAGATGAGGGGAGGGGACAATAATGGACAGGGATACACTTAATTTGGAGGCGTCCTTCTAGAATCCGGGGCCTCCAAGATTCAGGTCCCTGGGATGCACGCACACTGTCAGGCTTTCCATTCCTAAATCAGATCTGAGGCTTCAGCATCACTGGTGCGTTTTGCTCTGGGCTTGCGGAGGTTACTGCCAATTGCGGGTTGGTTAGGTGGTAGCTTACGTGTCTGCTGAGAAAGGATCTCGATCTTCTTGCTCTCGCTTTCGCTCTCCCCCTCCCTCCCTGTAACATGCCAGCCCTTTAAAGTGGAGTGTCAGGGAGACGGTGACGTCATCCTGCCCGCTGGGTGGCGTCCCCTCGGTCCGACACGAGTTCAGAGACAGAGAAAGGCGCTGTCAGATTGCGCTCCACCTGGGGCTCGCCTGCCGCGCGGTTTCGGCGCGCCCACACTTTCTGCTCAAGGGGACGCCCAGCTGCTATTCCGGCCGCAGTTCTCCCTCCGGCCGGGGTTCGAGCGCCATTAGCGTCGACGAGCGCCGGATCTTCGCGCGGAGCCCGCCGGAGCCCCGCCGGTTGGATTCGAGGACTCGCTTGGATGCTTCGCTTCCGAGCGCCCTCGGAAGATGGGCGGGCAGCCACGCGCGTAAAGACACCTAGGGGTTACCAGGTACTGCCGCAACCCGCCCGCCCTTACTGGGCACACAGCTCGCTGTTCACTACTTGAGGTCCTCAGCTGTGGGGTTTTCCGCTTTCGGTTGTAGGGCAGGGATGGGCTTCAATGCCGCTTGGTTTGAGGGGCAGGAGAGTTAAGTTGGGGGTCGTTGGCTCGTGAGCCGGATAGGGAAGTTCGGCAGCTTCCTTTCTCAGTTGAACTTTTTCTTTTGTCCCCTCACCCCTTTAAAAAATTCCCAACCTGAAACTTCTTATTTGTGTCTCTGCTCTGACGGGAATTTCTGGGAGGGTTTGGGGTGAAGTGGAGGACACCCAGGGGAAGACACTGTTATGCACGGGCTGCAGCTGCTAAGGCTGCCTTGCCTGTCCCTAACATAGAGCCAGCTTCGCGCCGGGGCCAGGGCCGCTGCGCACGTTGTTTGGAAGCGAGAGTTCGCTTCTCCCAAGATCTTATTAAGATAATAAGAATATTGTTTAGGAGGCAGATGAGCACTGAAGGGCCATTTGGCCAAGCTAGAGCTTGTTGTGAAGGGCCCAGGAATCGCTGTGCCTTGAACCGCCATTTAACGCCCTGTTCCCTGGAAATATTGTCCCTGATCCATCCGAAGTGGAAAACCAGCCTCTTGTGACGTTTGAACGCGTCGAGGTTTGTTCAGGCTTCCTGGAGGCCGCCGAAAGTAATGAGAGCTGAGGATCCAGAGGGCAGCAGGGCAAAGGTATCCGGCTAGTTGGCACAGCTATGACAATTTGGTTGAGGGGGTAGGATAGTGTATCCTTTGAAATTGCTTTAATAACAAACTCCAGGGTACTTTGGCCAAGAGTGTTGATGCTATGGCCACCAAGGATTTTCCAGGGCAAGGGATGGTCTTGAGTGCTTCCCTTGGTGTGTCACTGTGGAAATGTCACTGTTTTCCCAGAGGATGAACCACTTTGCTTGTTTGGCTTAGCAGCGTTGTCACAAAGGTTTCTTTGGCTTGGTTTTTTTTTCCCCCCCTGTATTTTCAACTTACCTGGATATTTTCCTGTTGCATCCCTTTGAGAGGATATTGGGAATTTTACTGCAGGCCCAACCTGGGTCTTCCACTTTCAACCTTCCCACAGATTATCTATATCGTGGGGCACCTTTTCCCTCATAAAGGTAGAAAAATACAGCTTTAGTTCTGAAAACAATAAGGCCACCTTAAAACTAAATTTGTTTATTAAAGCTCTCCAATAAAGATTTCCAAGAATTGTTAGTTTCTTTGCACTGTTTCTGGACTTAACACACTTCTGCCTGTATTTACTTGTTCATTGTCATGGAAATTAAATTTAATCTCACAAGTCTTCAACTTCATCTTTTTAAGCTACCTATATGGGGCCAGAACCATTCGGTTCAGCAAATAGGTTTTGTAAAACCTGAAAACAAAACACCCTATTTTGGTGTGATTATTTCTATAGTTTTGTACATTTTCCCACCTTTCCAAGAAAATTCTAATTACAGTAAAAAATTTCTAATGGTGAAGATGGGGAGAAGGGATTTCGTTTTGTTTTAATGAGTTTTGCCTCATCCGGTAGTGAATTTCCCCAGGGAAACCTCAGATACCACAAAAATCGCTTTTGAAAAGGTTTGGGTTTATTTTTCAAAACCAAAACCAATCTATTTTCAAGCAAATGTAAATGGTCTCTCTCTTTAAATTTGTGCTTCAATGGCCAAGTCCCAGTTTTCCATAACTTTTATAATCTGTACTAGTTATAACTGTCATCATTACTTTCTAATTTCTAGCGGACATGCTATTTAATCCAACAGCTTCTATAAATCCAGGGAAAGGAAATGAGTTTCTTAGGAATTGGCTGTTTAAATATATATATATATTTAAAATTATATATATAATTTGCTTTGGATGGTCAGAACAGAAGGAAAATACTTTCAAATGCCTCCTTCATGGCACTTTTAAAGGGCAACCTTGAAAGAAAATTAAGAAATGAATTTGAGTCTGAAACTTGGTCCCTTTGCCCGGTAATAATCATGCCTTAACCAAAGCAAGAAGTTATTGTAACTCCTCAGCGATTCACCCCACTCCCCTGTTGTAGACTGAAAATGCCTCAAGTCAACGGTTTCTGCTTTCCTTTTCAGTCTCCAAGGCAGACCCGGAGGGCTCCGCCCGGGGTTCCGCGACGGAGGAGATGGCTTCCAGCCCACTGCCGGGGCCCAACGACATCCTGCTGGCGTCGCCGTCGAGCGCCTTCCAGCCTGATGCGCTGAGTCAGCCGCGGCCGGGCCACACCAACCTCAAACCCAACCAGGTGGGCCAGGTGATCCTCTACGGCATTCCCATCGTGTCGCTGGTGATCGACGGGCAGGAGCGCCTGTGCCTGGCGCAAATCTCCAACACTCTGCTCAAGAACTTCAGCTATAACGAGATCCACAATCGCCGCGTGGCACTGGGCATCACGTGTGTGCAGTGCACGCCGGTGCAGCTGGAGATCCTGCGGCGCGCCGGGGCTATGCCCATCTCCTCGCGCCGCTGCGGCATGATCACCAAGCGTGAGGCCGAGCGCCTGTGCAAATCGTTCCTGGGCGAAAATCGGCCGCCCAAGCTGCCCGACAACTTCGCCTTTGACGTGTCGCACGAGTGCGCCTGGGGTTGCCGCGGCAGCTTCATCCCCGCGCGCTACAACAGTTCACGCGCTAAGTGCATCAAGTGCAGCTACTGCAACATGTACTTCTCCCCCAACAAGTTCATCTTCCACTCTCACCGCACGCCCGACGCCAAGTACACGCAGCCGGACGCAGCCAACTTCAACTCGTGGCGCCGCCATCTCAAGCTCACTGACAAGAGCCCCCAGGACGAGCTAGTCTTCGCCTGGGAGGACGTCAAGGCCATGTTCAATGGCGGTAGCCGCAAGCGCGCGCTGCCCCAGCCCGGCGCGCACCCCGCCTGCCACCCGCTCAGCTCTGTTAAGGCGGCAGCCGTGGCGGCGGCGGCGGCTGTGGCCGGGGGCGGGGGGCTACTGGGCCCGCACTTGCTGGGGGCGCCGCCTCCGCCGCCGCCGCCGCCACCCCTCGCCGAGCTGGCGGGCGCGCCGCACGCCCATCACAAGAGGCCGCGCTTCGACGACGACGACGACTCGCTGCAGGAGGCTGCTGTCGTAGCCGCCGCCAGCCTCTCAGCAGCCGCTGCCAGCCTCTCGGTAGCCGCGGCCGCGGGGGGCGCCGGGGCGGGCGGGGGCAGCTCGGGGGGCGGCTGCGTGACCGGCGTCGGCGCCGGCGCTGGGCCGGGCGCGGCGGCTGGCGCCAAAGGCCCGCGCAGCTACCCGGTTATCCCGGTGCCCAGCAAGGGCTCGTTCGGGGGCGTGTTGCAGAAGTTCCCGGGCTGTGGGGGGCTCTTTCCGCACCCTTACACCTTCCCGGCCGCAGCCGCCGCCTTTGGACTGTGCCACAAGAAGGAGGACGCGGGCGCCGCGGCCGAGGCCCTAGGGGGCGCGGGCGGCGGGGGCGCGACGCCCAAGGCCGGCCTATCGGGCCTCTTCTGGCCCGCGGGTCGCAAGGACGCCTTCTACCCGCCCTTCTGCATGTTCTGGCCTCCGCGGACCCCCGGTGGGCTGCCCGTGCCCACCTACCTACAGCCCCCGCCGCAACCGCCCTCGGCGCTCGGCTGCGCGCTTGGCGACAGCCCGGCCCTGCTGCGCCAGGCCTTCCTGGACCTGGCCGAGCCCGGCGGCGCCGGAGCGAGCGCCGAGGCCGCGCCTCAGCCGGGCCAGCCCCCTCCGGTGGTGGCCAACTGCAGGGGCTCCGGCCCACCGCCTCCCGCGGGAAGCGCTGGAGCTCGCGACGCGCTCTTCGAGTCGCCCCCGGGCGGCAGCGGCGGGGACTGCAGCGCGGGCTCCACTCCCCCAGCCGACCCCGGAGCCACGTCGGGGGCAGGGGCCTCGGTTGCCGGAGCTGGCCCCGCGGGCGCCCGGGTGCCCGCGCCGCACCACCCGCACCTCCTGGAGGGGCGCAAGGCGGGCGGTGGCGGCTACCACCATTCGAGCGCCTTCCGGCCGGTGGGCGGCAAGGACGACGCGGAGAGCCTGGCCAAGCTGCACGGGGCGTCCGCGGGCGCGCCGCACTCGGCCCAAGCGCACCACCACCACCACCATCACCACCCTCACCACCACCACCACCACCATCCCCCGCAGCCCCCGTCGCCGCTGCTACTGCTGCCTCCGCAGCCCGACGAGCCGGGTTCTGAGCGTCACCACCCGGCGCCGCCGCCGCCCCCGCCGCCGCCGCCCCCGCTGGCTCCGCAGCCGCACCACCGAGGCCTTCTGTCCCCCGGGGGCACCAGCTGCAGCTACCCCAGTGAGGACAGCTCCGAGGACGAGGACGACGAGGAGGAGGAGCAGGAGGTGGATGTGGAGGGCCACAAGCCCCCCGAGGGCGAGGAAGAGGAGGAGGAAGGTCGAGACCCCGACGACGAGGAGGAGGAAGACGAGGAGACGCGGGTCCTGCTAGGGGACCCCTTAGTCGGGGGCGGCCGGTTCCTCCACGGCCGAGGGCTGTCGGAGAAGGGGAGCAGCAGGGACCGCGCGTCGGCCGCCGCGGGCGCTTTCCCACTCGCCCTGAACTCCTCCCGGCTGCTGCAGGAGGACGCGAAACTGAGTGACCCCGGCGGTGCGGACCTGACCCCGCCCCCGCCCCCACCCCTGGCCCCCCAAAAAGCGAGCGGTGGCGCTAGCAGCAGCCCGGGCAGCCCTGTCCACCATCCATCACTGGAGGAGCAGCCCTCCTACAAAGATGTAAATATCCCCTTTAGGCTCCTTCAAGCTAATTATTATTATTTAAATGCACCTTTAGGCTGAATCGGTTACATATGCGCAGGAAAGATGAATCACCAGATTTCCCCACAGAAATGAAAAATTCAGTGTGTTTGGG
>JAQZBX010025987.1:0-2500 GCA_029593785.1 Cabassous unicinctus | reverse complement strand
TTCATTTGGCCAAGTGTCAAAAATCCAGATGAGCCAAAGAGATTAGTGAACACTTGCCGTTATCTACCTCACGCGGTAGCAGCAGAGTGCTTTCTTCTGTATCCCCTGCCCAATGGAAATATTTCTCCCAGTGTAGCAGCTGCTGACTTCTATAGCTATGTGATAGCATGCATTTGTTTATTTACTCATTTACCCCACATATTTTCCAATGTCTACTGTGTGCTGGGTACTTTGCTAGGCTCTGGGGATTCAGAGACAGAATCAACAACAGTCCCTGCCCTCAAGTTGCTTCCAAACAGGAGGAAGGGACAGCTAGGTAGACTGATAGCTGTAATGCAATATGACTATTATAATAGTGGTCTACACAAAATATCATCTGCTAAGGTTTATACAACTATGTGTCCCTTTAGCCAATGTTTAATTCAATAATTATCATTGGAAAATATCATAATAATTTATTTCTATGCATATGCAGCTATAACATAGAAGAATGAAATGATTTTTCAAAGCCATCTATGAAGTCAGTATGCAATTCTTGATTATTATATGAATTTTTCTCTTCCGTGGCAATCATAAATGTAGCTTATCAGAAATTTCTGTGTCTTTTTTCTAAACAAATAAGGGTACAGATATTTCTTTAAATGATGGGGATTTATTTTACTGGATTCCTAATACAAATTCACTTGAGCAATAATGCTTACTTTTGTTGCTAATCTTATTTCCACTTGATCTTGTAGTTCATCATTTTAAATAACTTTGGCTTTCCTTCAACTTTCAGCCTTTTTGATATTTGTTACTTTTCAGTAATTTCAAAGGGATTACATTTTTAAATGATTCTTTAAACACCTCCGCATTTATGATCACTAACCTGACACACAATAGATTCTGTACTGCTGTATAATTAGAGGGACCAAACATGTTCTTAAACAGCTAAAAGCCCCCTGAATCCAGTAGAACTTTTATCTCTGGGTCTTTTTAAAATTAGACCCGTGGCCTAAAACCAAGTAACATAGGTTGGGGTGGGGGAAGGGGGCAGAGCAGGTTGGTAAAAATATCACCTACTCAAAAATATATATGACAGCATTTCATTTGCAATCCCAGGGTCAGGTTTTGCATATCCGTTTTGAATAACTTTAGTGAAGTTAAGTGATTCGAAATTGAATGCAGTGGGGTAAGCTGGTAAGACAGCTCAAAGCTATTGCAGGTCAAGGAAATCACGCAAAGTAGAGTCATCCCCACTTTCAATCCTTTTCGTTGTAGAAATGCCAGCACCATTGGCCACAGAGCATCTTGTTATAGATATAGAAGTTTTGAAATCAATTTGATTTTCACCAGTATGATTCTCTAGTGTAGTTAATATGCTATGGATGGATTTCTGAGAATAGTGAGAAGCAGTTACACTTCTCATGAATAGATAGCAGATGAGGCACTCTGATTTATTATTCCGTTCTATTTTAGAACATTCTTCTATTTAAAAAAAAGAAAAAGAAAAAGAGGACGGAGAATTCTAAAAAGCACAGACTAGTAAATCTAGATTTTAATTTCCTCATTTACTAGGTGACTTTGGGTAAGCCCTTTAACTACTTTGTGCCTCAGTTTATAAATCTACAAATTCTGATAAAACCTCTCACCTATAATTCACTACCGACATTTAGCTGTGTACAAAGTATTTTGAGGTCTTTTAATATATGCATTCAAATTAAATAATCTCCATATTTCAGATATCAATTCCTTTATATTTATGAGAAAATTCCCTTCTTACTAATGATTTTTGAAAATTTATATGAAACTCAAGGAGATTGAGGACAAAAAAATACTCTCCAGAAAAAATATTAGATTGCATCAACTCACAGTATCTCTTCTAAAACTCAAGAGAACTCTAAATTGACTCAAGATTCACTAACCAAAGATATTTGATGTACTGATTCAAGAAGCAGTGTGTATGCAACTGGAAATAAATCTTGATCATGAATTGTAAAATCTGTCCTCTTAATTTATTATAATTCCCCAATGTTACTTAATCTTGTTCTTGCTCCTGTTTTTAGCTGATGGAGTTACTATTTAGTTAGGTCATTCTGTAGCATACCTTTTCCAGTGGTGCTGATTTTCTTTTCTCTTCTGTTATGTGACCTCACTAAAGTGCCAAACATCACAGGGGAAGAGTTTAATGTGGAATTAAACACCGAGAAATTAGCAGAAGTCCGTGTCTCCACTGATAGAGGAGAATATTATTTAACCTAGCTTTCTGTGTAATTGATTTTTTAATGTCTTAATGCAAAGTGTTCTTAAAAACCTCTCTAAACCATATTCTATGCTAAATTTTTATTATTCTTAACTGTACTAGTTATTCCAAATGTACCTTAACTTTCACCCCACCCAAATTGTAATTCTAGAATAGACTGTTAGAGGGAGAGAGAGAAAATTAAAATTCCAGAAAATCTCAATCATAGCCAGATTGTAAGACTAAGATTAACTTTTAAAATACAGAATTTATTTGGGA
>JAQZBX010025986.1:0-29222 GCA_029593785.1 Cabassous unicinctus | reverse complement strand
CCATTCCTTCCAGGCAGTGGCTCTGTTTTCCCACATGAGGGCATGCTGTGCAGTAGGTCCTCTCCCACAGCTACAGCTCCCTCCCCCTTACCCCTTCAGACATGGGGTAGGAATGGCCTGCCATTGTTGCAAGTCCCTGGTACTTCAATGTGCCTTGTCAGTTCCCTTACAACTACCTGATCCTCCAAAAACAGACACTTTTATTAAACTCTCTTCAGTTAAGCCCTTTGAGTGAGACATCTTTTTCCTGCAAGTGCTCTGCACATATTGTCTGAATCCAATCTTCTCATCATCTCTAAGATTTATCATAATAATGCAAATCCTGGAGATCACGTGCATATATTTGTCTCTTCAACATAGACAGTTAATCAAATCTGGTATTGTAAGAACCGCAATAGAGGCCCCAGAAATTTCCTTAACAATTTTGGTTCAATGATCACACAACTCCCATGGCATAACTCTCCATTTAGCACTATAGCAAGCTAGGAGTGGGGAAGAAATAAGGAGGATAGCATCATGAATGATTCAAAATTCAGTGTTGAGTAATCTAAAGCTTTAGGACCCCTATAAGTGACAAGGTTTCCCTTTGTTCCCCAGGACTTGAAATGACTCAGCATTATCATTAACCTAAGCAGACCCACAGTAGAAATTCTAGCATGGAAATTAACACCTCCCCCCCACCCCCGCCCACCAAAGTGTCCTATTTGAGGACTCTATATGAATGAAACCACTGGCAATAAACCACTTAATATGACCTCCATAAGCTTTCAGACTAAGTAGTTCCAACCTAAGATGGGTCCAGTATGAAGCCTTAGACATCTAGTTCAACCACAAGTTAGTAAAACTTCAACATTTTAATTGATGCCTGAATATCACCCAATTAGTCAAGGAGCATTTTCTGGTCAACTGTTTGTGACAGGCCCTGTGCTAGGAATAGTAATAGCAAGGTGTTCTTCAATAAGAGGTCTCAGTTTAGAGAGAGAATGCATGTTCGTTTGATAGAATTAAAGTTATAATAGAGATGGGCATGATTGTTATGGGAGTAGAGTGGTAAGAGTGACTAAGGCTCTCTAGAAGCATCAGGAAGGTTTTGCAGAAGAGGAAATATTCAAACTGGGATTTGGAGAAGGAGTAAATATCAGGTACGGAAAAGAGGAAAGAGCATTAGAAGCCAAAGGAGCAAAGTTCTGAGGTTGCGGTAATGTAGAAAGACTGGAGAGTAGGGGGCAGCCAAAAGAGGCTGAACCAAGTCCGACAGGGCAACATCTTAAATGCCTCACCACTGAAGGCCTCTGAACTCTGTCCTGTAGGCAATTTGAAGACTTCAGAGGGTTTTCAATCAAAGAAGTGGTGAGATTAAATGTATACTTTCATCACACTTATATTGGGGCTGTGGTAAGGATAATGGACTAGAGGGGGTTAAGAATGAACTTGGGTAGGCAGTTAAAAGATTTTGCATTCATTTACGCAAAAGATAAGGAGGGCCTGAACTAAGGATTTGGCTGTAGGGACAGATGGGGTATGGGAAACTGAATTAAACACACTTCTGGAATAGATTGAAAGACTATTCCAGGTGAATGGACATGTTAACCCAGTGTTTGCATACAAAACCAATTTTATGAATGTTAAATAAAAGTCAGGTCCATAGGAGTATTAAAGTAGTTTCATATTTCAGGCCACAAACATCATTAAGTGAGAGAATGGATCTGAAAGTACTTTGTAAGCAGTACGTGGTATGGCAGTTTGATATTATTGATGAATTCTAAAAAGAAATAAACTGGTCTGTTCCTCTCGGTGTGATACCCTTTGCTTTTATTAAATTCAGAGGTTTCATTTTTACTTAATTAAATTAAGATTAGGGCTTTGATTCACCCACATCAGTAGGATGTTGAGTCCCCGCCCCTTTGGGGGGGCAGACACTCACACAGAAAATGACGCAGCAGAGGAGAAAGCTGAGTTTTGACACTGGAGCCCCATGGAGAGAGCTAAGCTGTTCACCTGATAGTTTATAGCTGGCCTTGTGGAGAGAGCAGAGCAGCTGAGCCCTGAAAGAGATGAACCCAGGAAGAGAGAGGAATCTTATTCCAGCCTATAGCTGAGATTGGAAGAAGCTGGTACCAGGGAGCCTTAAGAGGAAGAGGAAGGCTGAACCCTCGCAGAGACCAGCAGCCATCTTGCTCCAACACATGGCAATAGACTTTGGTAAGGGAAGTCACTTCCTCTCTGTGGCCTTTTAACTATAAGCTTCTACCCCAAATACATATCCTTTATAAAAGCCAACCGATTTCTGGTACTTTGCATCGGCACCCCTTTGACTGCCTAATACAGATGGATATTAGGAAATTTCATCATAATTCCTTTCAGGGTTTACATGGTGGGAATGGTAGTATGAATTAATGAGATACATGCCAAAGTAAAATCTCCAGTTCCCTAGTACGCTAATGTTGTACGTCAGCAAGGGGGTGATAGGGAGAAAGGGAGAGGGAGCCAAAGAGCAAAGAGACATGGACAAAGGATATCCATAATGCCTGGCATATAATAGGTGTTCAGTTATATATTTGCTGAATTGAATAAGTGGATGAATGAATGAATATATATAAAATATGAATAACATAAATAATGTGCAAAATTTTGACATGTTATACTAAGAAACACTTGATGACAACTGAGTATAACTGAGAAAGAGGAAAAATTATTTCTACTAGTCTATACACACACACAGAAGTTTGGCTATTTTTAACTAAATTGACATGTCACTAATAAATTACTGATTATTAACTGATTAGTTAAATGAATCAATCCTTAACTGGCTTACTAAGCATGTCCAGTTCCAATTGTAGTCTTAGATACAGGTATAACCCAAATCTCTTTGCTCAGCTTCCAGCAGCTCTAATATTCATGCATAAATCATCCAAAGTTGTGTTCTTGCTAAGCTTTGTCTTTTGAAAGAACTTGATTCAAATTTTCATTGAGCATGTTCCAATTTTTATGTTAGCCTGGGATGGTGTTTCCTGGCCCCAAGAGGCTGCATAATTTATCTTAAGTTTTGTGCGTCACATATTATGTTCTCTAAGTTCTTATATAATCATCCAAATATGCCTTAACTATTTTATTTCATATTGTATTATACAATAATTGTTTTCTGTATTTTAATTCCAATAAATTATAAAGGGATCATGGAATCAAATTCTATTTTTTTTTAAATAGTTACAAGTTCAGTGTATATTTTTGAATTCACAATGCAAGTTCAAGATTTTCAAATATAGGTGCTTAGACCTAAAATATGATAAATTGTACTGAAGTATATAGATGGTACAGATAACGAGGCAGGGGCTACCCAAAAACCTATCTACTTTTAAAATATTTTAATTGTTAGCATTGGTATTTTAATCATTTCTCCTTTAAATAAGAGCATCAGCCTGTGACAATGACTAAATTTGTATGGGGAGCAAAGTTAATATTTAAAGAGAAGAAATATTTGACTTATGCTTTCTTAAATTTCAACAAGTAGATGATTTTGAAAAGTATCAAAATGCCTGAATAACTTTGTGATGAAAAAGTTGTATCCTTTCTATAGTCATTTAAAAAGTTCCCATTATTTTTAAGTTGGCAGATTGTCTTCAAAAAGTTTTCTCAGTGAAAAACTATGGCTAGATAATACATTGCAAAATTACATTCTGGGTTTACATTAATAAAGTATTATATTTATAAGTTTTACAAGCAGAAGTAACACTGTGATTGTTATATATTACAGTATACACAATTTGATTGTTACAGAGTAGACATCTGCCAGAAACATTTCAGTTTAGCAAGATGAATTTACCTTAGCCCTGTCAAGATTCACATTACAATGCCAAAGTATTGCTTTGAATATACGTTGAAAAACAGAAATGAATTTGTTGAGATAGGGTTTCAAATCCCCTCAGAATCATGTCATTACTGGTATTGTGGCTAGGCACAAGCAAGCTCAAGTTACTCCATGGGGGATTTTGCCAATAGTGAATGTCACTCATTTAATCAAGACAGCTAAAGAAAAGATGTTGTTGACTGTGGAGGAGTTTATCAGCATCACAGCAAGGATGCTAGCACACTCAATTTACATAAAAGTATAAGGATATTTAAAACATAATCTCTTCCTAAGTCATTTAAACACAAAGGTATGGGAAGTTATTTATCCGCAGCTTTTTTTTTTATCAGCTAATAGTAAACTTCCCAGAAAGATTTAATTGAACTCTAACAAAGGCCATATTTGCCTCAAAATGCCTAACTGTAACCTTTGTTCAAAGAGTGGAATTTTCACATTCCTTATGTATAAGTACAAGATCACTATGAGGTAGACAGTAGGAGATGCAAACAACAGGTACATTGTTCCAGACTTACTCAAGAACTGTTGACAAGTTCAGGCCCAGTATTTTGGGGAGCTTAGAGTAGACTCGTAGACTCCTCTAGAGTCTGCCTGAGAAATGTGCAGTGAAATTTCACTCCCACTTTTTCAAAAAGGCTATGAATTCTAACAAGAATTTGCTGGCACTTTGGAAAGATTTTACGGTGTAGACATGACCACATGATAGGCTTCTTATAACCATAGCAACTTTTAAAGTTTAAGATGCGGAATAAAGACTACTGCCTTAATAATACCAAAGGGCCACATCCACACTGGTGAGATTTTGTGCAAGGTTCACAGTTTAACTACCATAAAATTTAGCCACCACTTTCATTTGCGGAATGTGACAGATAAAAGCAGTTTCAATATTGCACCATTGCATTAATGTAGATGGAGCACAGATATATTAAATTTTGTCCTCTCGACACTATGCTCTAAGAAAGTAGTAAAAGTATTATGTTTGCCTGATAATGATTTGACATGTAGTCTGAGAAATATATGAAATGTTGTATTTTTAAAGGACTTGGCTTATGAAAAATCATATTTGAGGGAGTGTAGAATCAATTCACAGAGATAGTTTATGGTCTAGGAACTCTCACAAAGTAATGGGAGAAACTGGTATGTATATAAAAAAATTCTAATAGAATCTTAATAAAGTATATTGAACTTCATCAAGGGAGCATAATAAAAATCATACAATCACATTCTAAGTTTATATTTGCAACATGTCAATAGTATTCTCTTGGTCTAGAAATTGCATTTTTAATACTTTCTGTTTTGCCTTTTCTATCTTTCAGTTGTTTCCAACTCAGGTAGAAATATAGGATTCTATCATACACAGATAAGCTAATTACAAAAAAATGAAGGGTAAGGGCGGCGGCAGCGGCTGCCGACTCAGAGGCAGCAGTTGGGGTCTTTGAGAAAGGACGGGGTCGGTGGGTGTGTTCCCATAGGTTGGAATTGAAACTTCTTAAAATGGCAGATGATTTCGAGACAGGAAAGGCAGGTGCCTCGGCCACCTTCTCAAAGCAGTGCTCGGCGTTTCGTAAGAATGGCTTTGTGGCGCTCAAAGGCCGGCCACGTAAGATCGTCGAGATGTCTACTTCCAAGACTGGCCAGCATAGGCACGCCAAGGTTCACCTGGTGGGGGAGAGGGGGTGGGTGCTGCTTGTGGTTTCGGTTTTGTGTTTTTGTTTTTCTTTTAAGTTCAATCTGGAGTCAGAAAGCTATGGATTCTGGCAAATGGTCCTTGTGCCCTTCCCCTACTTATTCCTAGTCTGGTCCCCTGTCTCCATAGCCCTTTACGCCTAGCACCATCCCCACAGCCTGGGGCCAGTCCCTTCCCCTGCCTGTATCTCTCCCCAAACCTCTTTAGATGGGGAGGGAAGAGGGGGAAAGGGGAGGGGATCTGCTCTCTCCTCAGGCATCTGGGAGGGCCCTGCCTCCACGGACTTCACCCTTTCCTGCCGGCTCTCTCCCTTACACATTTGTTAAAATCAAACCTGAATAAAACTACAAGTTTAATATGGGGAAAAAAAAGAAAAAAAAAAGATCCCAGAAAACAATGAGCTTCTTCTGTATATTGATAAAAAGAGAAAAAAATTTTTATATGTATGTATATATATATATACACAAATATCTCCTTGTTTAATATAATCACCTATGTCCACATTCCATTATCAGAATCTTAATGGTTACTATTTGAGGACAATTTTTTGGAAGACCATCCAGAGTAACTGATATGAAGACAGTTCGGTGACCTTTCTCTAGCAAAATCTGGTTATAATATTAGCATGAAAATTCTAGTTGTCTCCTTCCAAGAGGAAACCCATGGCAAAATAGCCCAAATAACAAGAAGACATGGATAGGGAAAGAACAGATAAATACAATTATAATGTACTAAAAAATATTAATAGAGAACATCGACAGTGTATCAAAAAAAAAAAAAGGATTCATAGAACATCAAATTGTGGCACAACAGACTTCCATATCATTGCAGGACAGCAGAAAAAGAATACAGCACTAGTGGGGAAAATCCTTTTTCTTAGAACTTTGGGAAATCCTTTTTCATATGAATTCAGAAAGTTGGGATATCATAACAGGTCTGGTAGCTCTCCAACATATCTTCTATATTAAAATCAAAAAAGGTCTCAAATCTTTTCTACTTGCCTTCCATAATCTGGCAAGGGGAATTAACACTATAAATCAAATCTATTTCCTCTGAAGTTATTTGTATGATGGAGCATGTTGAGTTTTTTATTTGTGAAAGTATCAGAGACTTTTTGGCAGCCAAATAGCACTGCTCGTGGAGCTCTATGTCTAACTTTTAGATCAGGTAAAAGATGAAATACTTACACATTGATGCTCAACATTATTTCTGAGATTTAAGGCTAGAGCACCAAGATTCTTAAAAGAGAAATTGTAGTTTATGAGCATTTTTGAAATAGAAAACATTTGAATCACTTAACATTATTGTGTACATATTGCATTTATGTTCACGATAATTTTTAAGTAATAACTTGATATGCTAAACTGAATTAATCCCAAGAATGCAGCAGCTTATTTAAATAGCAGCAGTACTTAGGAAATTCAGCACTAATGATCTGTGGTATATTTATATACCACAGCCACATCCCTGAACCAGAAAATCTTGTTTGTATTATTGGTCTCTCTTCTCTTTGCATTTTGTCTGTGACTTTGTTCTATGTCTTCGAGCTTACATTTTATATTTGAGTTCTGTTTTCATCCATCACCCTCTTCTTCTCCCAAATTGTCTGTTCATAAATATCATTTCCTTACTGCATCATCCTCTTTTCTCTATGCTTTTCATCAACATCTACTTCTCCCTTGACATTTCAGTACCATTCATTAAGTTTAGCACACATTTATTAAGTAGCCAGTTTCTTCTAGGCACTGGGAGGGCAAGATAAATCAGAGTTGGCCTGCGTGTTTATGGAGTACACAGCAGACTGAAGAAAATAAAGAAGTGAGCAAATCATTAAAAGACATTGTGAGAAGACTTAGAGAAATGTAAAAGTTACGTGGTATTACTGAAGACTTATGCTTGCAAGGAACAAGAAGTATGATGGACATGTCATTTAAGCCAATCTTGAAGGATAATTTCAAGTTTCCCAGGAAAACAAAGGAAAGGAAGGAGGACAGTTCTGGAAGAAGAAACAGATACAAATATATGGAGCTATAAAGAGCATGTCATGTTCTATGGCCAAAGAATGTTCTATGTGGCTGAAAAAATAATTTATATGGGAGTGACAGAGTGGAACATGAAACACAAAATATGAGCTATGGTCAAGTTTTGGAGGTTTTGTGTTTTTCTGTGTTTTGTTTTGTTTTTTTCTTTCTTTTTTCTAATGTCATTCAGGCAGCTTGACATGTGGGATGTGAGCTCAGAAAAGAGATCAGGGGTAGAAAAGTAAATTTGAGAGTTGTTTTAGCTTGGGTAGGGTTATCCTGGAATCAGAGTCTGAAGCAAGAATTTTTTATTTATTTTATTTGAAAGATGATCTAGAGAGAGGGAGCAGGGAAAGACAGGTAAGGAGGAAAAGCCAATTTAAGAGTGTTATTGAGGTTGTCATTCTTGGTCATAGGGCTCAATTCTGCCTGCCTGTTGAGAAGAGCACATATTGCTTCCCAGAAATGTGTACCTGGAAGACAGGAGGCAGGGAAATTAACCCACAAACTCCTACAGCCATTGGTCAAATTTGCCCACACGAGTGATAACAACCTGCTCTTCTAAGCTACACCTGCTCTGGCCAATAAAGCTCCTACAGTGGTGTGAGCTTGAAACTCTGGAGCAGAAAGCTAGTAAGGGGGCACTTGAAGCCAGAATTGGTCAGCAGGAAATAGGTAGAAGTCCATATGGAACTGTCCACCCCATTCACAGCTGAAAACAAAAAGATGTGTTTGTCATAAGAGGTAATGACAAATAGGTGCCATTTGAAGATTTAATGAGATCACTAGAGTGAAGATGTAGGCTAGCACCTTTCAAAGTGGCCAGATTTCAGAATAAACCCCTAGAAAGGCTATGGCATATCTTTGTATTTCTTTCTGTATGCACTTTTCTGGGAAGTAAGTCCATAGTTGTCTTCAAACTTCTGAAAGTGGTTCTTGATTCAGGAAAGTATAAGAAATACAAATTTGGAGTAAGCATAGAAGGGTAAGAATAGAAATTTGGGAAAACAACATTTAAGAGAAAGAGAAGAAGGCAGGAAAAGAAGTGTTAAGTGCCCAGATTTCAGAATCAGAAAGGCTGGAGATTGATCAAGCTCTACTCCTCATTGGCTATGTGAATTACTGCAATCTGCGAGGCACATTTTGCTCCTCTGTAAAGTAGATAAAATGGAGATGATAACATTTAGACTGGGGTGTGGTTTGGAGCTGTATGTACCCCAGAAAAACATGTTCTTAAACTTAGTCCATTCCTGTGGGTGTGAACCCATTATTAGAAGGACCTTGAAATGAGGTTACTTCAGTAAAGGTGTGGCCCAGCATGAGTCTTAATCCTATTACTGGAGTACTTTATAAGCACAATGAAACTTAGAGACAGAGAAAGCCATAGAGAGAGCAACCAAAAGCTGAAAATCAACGGAACCCAGATGTAAAGGAGAGGCCAGAAGAGGCAGCCATGTGCCTTGCCATGTGACAAGCTAAGGACAAGAACTGGCAGCCATCCCCAGAATGCCACAGTGTGCAGGGAGAAAGCATGGCCTTGATGATGCCTTGATTTGAACTTTGTCTGGGTCTCAAACCCATGAGCCATTAAATTCCCATTGTTTAAGCCATCCCTTTGCATGGTATGTGCCTGAGCAATCAAGAAAACTATATACACAGGGGTTTTATAAGTAGTAAGTAGGAATTGTGTGAAAAGTATGTAGAATAAAGTAAATGCTCATTAAATGATAAAAGTTGTCAGAAAGGTAGAAAAATAACAGAAACAGTGTAACAGAAACCAAGAAAAAATTACAAAAAGAAGCAAACTGTAACTTTAGTTATGCAAATATATAAGGTGATAATGAAAAGAGTTTATTAAATTTTCGATGACTTTGTAAATAACAATCAGAATACAATGGTTGGATAGAGAAGTTCAGGAAGGTAGTTGGTTGAGGAGTAAACTACTGAACTGTCAAATCAAATATTTTACCCAGGATAAAACATTACTAATAATTTCAAGGATACATGCAATCGAGTAGCAAGATGAAGCAGAGAAAGGCCTGGGATATCACATGGCCCTCCAGGTCCTGCTTGCAGTCAACATGTTAGCTCTGGCCTAGAATAATAGAAAAGGCCTTCTAATGAGGATTTGCAGTGTTATTTTACATAGTCAGGAATGTTTACGTTATGAAACATCTCCATTTTATATCCTAGAGAGTTCAATAATTTGTGTGATATTCCCCAAGGAGTTATGCCTCATAAATCCACAGACCCTAGATTTATTTTCAATGAGTAATTAGTCAGGGACATCCTGCTAAGGGAATTCTGTAGATAAGTTCTTTTTTCTCCTAGCAAATATCATTAGTCTATTTACATGGAGGTCCAGTTGACAAGGTGCTGGGGAAGTCATGGACATACCTAGTGACAATCTCCCAGCCCTCCTCTACCCCCCACCCCCTTGCTGTTGTGTACAGATCTTTCATTCTGTTTCCATTCCGAAGTCCAGGGGGAGATGTTAGGTCTTATGGACCACCTGGAACTTGGAATAAACAGCCCAGCTGTTTATCAGGGTGGGAGCTCTCAGCGGCATGCCCCTTCCCCCTTGAGTGTTTAAATACCCTGACTTTCTGCAGCACAGATTTGTCTCCTCTCCACCACAAAGTGGGGCTTGGGAGCCACCATCCACAGACTCTGACCCAACCCTGACCTGACCCTGACCTGACCCTGACCTGAGCCATT
This sequence comes from Cabassous unicinctus, assembly GCA_029593785.1. Classification (NCBI taxonomy): domain Eukaryota; kingdom Metazoa; phylum Chordata; class Mammalia; order Cingulata; family Chlamyphoridae; genus Cabassous; species Cabassous unicinctus. Next base: position 18,931 of record JAQZBX010025986.1, on the reverse strand, counting down.
TGGCTTCCCCTGGGACCCTGCCATGAGAAGATCTCTATCCATGCTCTTTTGGACCCTTTGTGCTGTGCAAGTAATAAAACAGTCATTTGCTGAAAATTTCTGTTGTGCTTGAGCCTGTGTTGCCATGACATACCATGTAGCAACTCATTTCACACAAGGAAATGAGAGCAATCACTTTCCTCATTTTTTTCACTCTGGGGTGCTCCTAGCCGGCAAGGAAACTGAATGGACCATAGGCCAGCTGCTTGAACTCTTTACTCCTTAGTATCCTGTTCACTGCCCCACCCACCTCCAATCCTAATACCAAATTATACTTCTCTTTCAAGAAACAAGGGATCATTTTTGATTATTTGGTGTATATCCTTCCCAAACTGTCTTTAATATTCACATACTTATTTGTGCAGTTTTGCATTTACAAATGGGGTTATACTACATATATATTTTATATGAATATGTATATAATATATGTATATATTCATATATGCATACATATTTTTGAGACCTTTTTTCCTTAACAGTATGTCTTAGAGATTTTTCTACATATTTCGTAGAGATTTACCTCAATCTTTTAACAGTGTCAAAAACTGTGACGGGTCTGAAATTTTCCCCTATTAACAAGCTAAATGTTAGCCTGAAAGTGTTTAGTGGATGGTGGCAGAATGCATGAGACTTAGGTCAGAGACAAAGGACTTTATTACAGCAATAGCAATAACCAGAGTGTCAGCATTTCCACCAGTTCCCTGAGTCCAGTTCCCACAGAGTGATGTGAAGATGGGCAGGCAATGCCTACACATGCAATACATTGGGTCACTCAAGCTTAGGGAACACACATATTTTATAATGACACTAAGAAAGCCTGCTTTCCCTCTGCCCTGGAGAGACAACTTATGTTATTTTCTCGGTCAATTCCAGGTTTCCTTTTCTACTGCTAGGAATTTTTCATTTGTTTCTATCTTGCCCCTATAGGACCCCTTTTTCAGAATCAGGTTTTAGGTTGATGATCAGTGACACCTAATTGGGAATCTGTCAGATCAATGCACTGAGCCAACATCTGGTGTGGGCTCAAGCTTGGCTTTTCAAGTCTGGGACTACTCTCTCCTGCCTCTGAGGATATGTGTCATCAAATAAACCATGACCCCTAGTATTCTGGAACAGTTATTTTCACCCTCCTTTCAAAGGAATAAGAAACAACACCCCAGACTTTTTTTTTAAGAACTAAGGCTGGTTCAGTTTCCCCACTTTGTATGGAATCTTCATTACATCACAGTTAGTGAACTTTCTGCTCTTTTGGCTTGTGTCTGGGTGTGAATGAAGGCCAGCAAGCCTGCAGACTCGTGTCCACTCACCACTTTGTGTGTCAGCTCCACTCTGTTCCACAGAGGTATTCAGCTAGTTTTGAGCTCAGTTACATATATTTTGAGTTTTATATTTTTTATCTTTTGTTTTCCACATTGCTATGTGTCTGGGGCAGAAGAGGATCTCAAAGGATGAACTTGAAAGGCTATCTTGACTGGAAGGGAATGTAATATAACAAAAGCTAATTTAAATAGGGTTGTGGAAATGCATACAAAGTAATTCTTTCCCAAGTTTACAAACTGACACCTGAAGTTTAGAATTAATTTTGAGCTGGGTTTAATTAAAGGGGTTCTTAACTTCTATTCTGAGCAAATTTATAGCTTTTTATGAAACTATTGAGTGAATTTCTAACCTCAGAACTTTCTATCATGCCTTAATATTTTGATGACCTTAAAACACGTATGTACTTGTCATATATAAAATATCACTGTCAGGTCTATAAAGTCACAATTAACCAAAGTCCAGACCAAACTTTCTGGGAGGTGGGGGTAGTATAGGCAGGAGTGATGGAGAATTAGTATGCTCAGTTTTTAAGTGTATCAGTTCTGTCAATATTAAAAATTGAACCTCAGTTGTTTTTCATGGTAATATGTGGATCCCAAATAAAAAATAAAAATTAAGAAATGGCACTTGAATGTAATTCAGAATACAATGAAAACTCATCATTTAGAATTCTAGAAAATGTACAGAGAAAATCATTTGTTTTTTAAGGAATATGGTAACTCAAAATACAATAGTATAGCCTTTAATTTTCTATTGTTATTTATAAATGATTTAAAACATAATTATTAAAAAGATTTCAAAATGTGAATAAATTGTTAGGCACAATTAGTGAAGGACAATGCAATCAGACCTTGAAGGACTTTCTTTTCTAATATTGTGTACTTTTTAGTTAGATTGTCACTTCTCTAGTAATATGATATATTTAAAAACAGCAAACCCACATATTCATATGGGGAAAAAATAAACATCAAAAGTACATCTTTACCTAGATCTTTATCTTAGAAAAACAGACCTAAAAGTTCTTCTCAGCCCGATTTTATGTTCTATGCAAATAAGATAAGATCTTTTAAAAGATTTTCTATCTGAGCTTCTCTAGAAAAGCCACCAGAATTATAAGACAGTATGATTTTATAATTTGATTTTATAATTTTATAATTCTATCATTTGGCTGGGACGAAATGAGCTAGGGAAAGATTCCTAGGAAAAGACAGTCGAAAGGTCCTGGGTGGCCAGATTATGTAGGGATTTGAGTGAGAAGGAAAGCAAATGGAGAGTTTTGAGCAGAGAAATAACATGATCTACCTTAGGGTTTTTTCCCCAATAAACTATTATTTTGGAATAATTTTAGATTTACTGAAAATTTGCAAAAGTAGTAATGAGAGTTCCCACATAATTCTCAACCAGTTTGCCCCCATTATTAACATCTTAGATTTTCATAGTATATTTTTCAAACTTAAAAAAAAAACCCACAACATTTGTATATTACTCTTAACTATACTCTCAGTTTCTCCATTAATGTTTTTCTATTCCATGTCCAATCCTGAATGTATATTTCTTTGAATTGTCATGTTTGCACTGTTCTCTCTGGTCTGTGAGAGTTTCTCACTCTTTGCTTATTTTCCATGATCTTGAAGCCTTGATGACTTCTGGCCAGGTTATCCTGTAGAATGTCCCCCAATCTGGGTTTGTCTGATGTTTTGCTCAAGATTGGAATTATGAGTTTGGGGAAAGAGTACCACAGGGGTGAAGTGCCCCTCCTGTCATACCTTATTGGGTTTGTGATTACCCCATGACATCACTGGTGATGTTAACCTTGATCACTTGATTAAGATAGTGTTTGGAAGGATTCCCCCCTGCAAAGTTACTATTTTTCCCTTTTCATACTCTATTTTTTGGAAGTATGACTGATGTTCTGAAAGGAATTTATTCAGTTGGATTATGTCCTCCAAAATGTCGTGTCCACCTGGAAAGTCTGAATGGGATCCTATTTGGAAATGATATTTCTGCAGATATAATTAGTTAAGTTAAGATGAGATCATACTGGATTAGAGGGGCTCCTAATCCAATGACTGGTGTTCTTATAAGAGAAAACAGATGCAGAAGCAGACATACAGGGTGAATGTGATAATAGAGTCAGAGATAGGAGCCATGAGTCTAAAGCCAAGGAAGCCAAGGATTGCCATCAACTACCAGAAGGTGGGAAAAGGCAGGGAAGGATCCCTGTGGGCACTTTGATTTCAGACATCTAGGCTACAGAACTGTGTGGGAATAGAGTTCTGTTCTTAAACCCCCCAGGCTGTAGTCATTTGTTACAGTAGCCTTAGGAAACCAATACCAGGCTCATTGTGATTACTATCTTGAGAAGAGACTAGATGCTGGGAGACAGGTTGGGAAGTTGATGCTGTAACAGAGGCAAGGGTGTTGCCTCCAGCAGAAGCCTGTCGGGAATGACCCTCCATATAAACAACAATCATGACCCAGGTTCGAAGGGCTCAAGAGCAGAAATGTAGCAGGGCAAGGAAGAGGATGTTTGCCAATTTGATTTTTCCTTTGTATTAACATTATGTGTTAAATAAACCAAACTATTATTCTCACAATGAAGAATAGGACTGAAAAAATTATATGTGTTCTGCAGGTGAGATTCTCTAAGTCAACGATTCTCAAAGTATAGTCCACAGACTCCTGAGGGTCATGGATATTAAGACATTATTTGACATTTCTGCCTTGTTGATATATACACAGCAGCCAAGCAACCATGAGTAAAACTGTTGGCTCCTTAACACAAAGCAAGGCAGTTACCGTCTTATTTATCACCGCACGCAGGTATTAAAAGAAAGTGCCATTTTCACTTAAGAATATCTTTGACGAAGCGGTAAAAATTATTAGTTTTATTAAATTCTTGACCCTTAGGTACAAACCTTTTTTTAAATATTCTACTTAACAAGATTGGAAAAACACTTCTGCTGCATGCCACAATAGAATGGTTGTCATGAGGAAAAGTATTTATGTGATTGAGTTGTGAGCTGAACAAGCCACTTTGTTCATGGTTCACCATTGTTATTAGAAAGAATTGCTAATAGACAAACCTAGGTATTCAAAATTGAGCATTTGGCAGACATTTTCTTGAAAAAAGCATGATGTAAGCTTGTTACTTAAAGGAAAACAGCTGTTACTATTTGTTGCCAATAATGAAATTTGTACTTTCAAGTGAAAATTAGAAATTTGAAAACTTATATGCAGGCTTAAAAGTTTCTTTTCTGATTAAGTCACTCATGATAATAATAGCTATGATTTTTAAATATTGCATAATAAAATGTGTCAACATTTAAAAAATCTGCATAACTCAGAGAACCAAGTTTTCCAGAAAACAAACAAATGATGTTAAAAAATCACGTATGGGGAAGCGGATGTGGCTCAAGTGATTGGGCTCCCACCTACATTATGGTAGGTCCAAGGTTCAGTTCCCTGTGCTTCCTAAAAAACGGTGAGCTGGCCCGATGGGCAGGCGTGGCAAGCTTACACAACAAGATGATGCAACAAGAGACACAAGAAGAAAAAAACATAATGAGAGACACAGCAAAGCAGGGAACGGAGGTGGCTTAAGCTATTGCGCCTCCCTCCCACATCGGAGGTCCCAGTTTCGGTTCCCGGTGCCTCCTAAAGAAACAAAGAAGACGAACAGACACAGCAAGTACAAACAATGAGCGGGTGGGGAGAGATAAGTAAATAAAATAAATTTTTTAAAAATGCAGTTTTAAAAAAATCATATATGGGGGAGCAGATGTAGCTCAAGCAGTTGAAAGCCTGTTTCTCACATACGAGGTCCCAGATTTGATCCCCAGTATCTCCTAAAAACAACAACAACAACAACAAACAAACAAAAAAAACCATCTCAGGGGAGCTGATGTAGCTCAGTGGTTGAGCGCCGGCTTCTCACATACAATGTCCCAGGTTCAATCCCTGATCCCCGGTCCCAGTATCTCAAACAAACAAACAAACAAAAAGACAGACAAACAAACAAAAAACAATTCAAGTGCAAAGTATGTCAATGGATTTTAATGTAACAGTACAAAAAGTTTATTGATATGGTTTCAGATCCCACATTGCAACTAACTTTTAAGAAGCTTATATTATTTGTATATTTTTTGTGGAAATCAAAGAACAATTATTTGAAAAGTCTACTATAATACTCTTTCTTTTTCCATCTAAATATCCTTGTGTGGCTATTCTTTCTATACTTAAATGAAAACACCATATTGAAACAGATTGAATGGCAAAGCAGATATTAGAATACAATTCTGGTTCTCTTCTTTGAAGCCAAACAAGAACAAGATTTGCAAAAATGTAAAACAATGAAACTTTTCCTCCTAAATATTTTTTTGGTTTTTTCTTCTCAAAAATATGCAATCTGTGTTAATATAAAATGGGTTTATCTTCATTTTAAAATAAATATCTACTTTTGCAGTCAATGAGATCCTGCAGAGATGTGCATAAACGTAACCTCTGGTATGACCTCCCAACTCACTTTGAAGTCTCTTAGCCATATAAACTCATTTGTCTTTACCTTTTCCCCCTTTTGTCAAGGTCTTTTTCCAGTTGCATTGCTAGTTGGTGCTTGGTAGTAATCCCTCGGTGCCAGGGAGGCTAATCTCCAGAAGTCATGTCCCATGCTAGGGGGAAGGTAATGTATTTATATGCTGAGTTTGGCTTAGAGAGAGGCCACATTTGAGCAACAAGGAGGCTCCCAGGAGGCAACTCATAGGCACCCTATAATACTAGGCTAAGTTTCAGTTTCAAGAGTAAAGATTCATAAGCACAGTCATCAATATCAAGGGCCCATCAATGGACCATCTTTCTTCACTAGTCATTGCCCCTGTACTCAGGGGACTCTTACTGTTCCATTAGAAAATCTGGCAGAGCTCCCCAGGATGGAATTTGATATTCCTTCAGTTATTGTGTGAATCTTCACCCACCATGACAATGCCCCATGAACATTTGAACACATTTATATGCCTTAAATGTATGCCAAGGTGAGCTTCCTCCCATGTATCCCCCATCATTGACACCACACACCATGATCCTCTACTGCCACGCTTGTAACCTAGATTTGGACTCAGTTGTGGTTTCCTTACACATGGCTCTTCTGCCCTTCTATTTGAACCTATAATTAGTACTAGAGTTGGTAGGTATACACTCAGGAGACTTAAATCTTTGGGCTGTCTATGTGCCAGCTGGGCCCTGAATCTCGAAGGAGTTGCAGCACCTACTCTCCAGTTCATTGGTCTCACCCAGGACAACTAACAAGGCAGTGATGATGGACAACTACCACACCAAAGAACCAAGAAAGTCTACAACTGCAAGCAAGAGAGTCCCATCCATCAGCCCTATGGGATCACAGCCCCCTCTCAATTAGAGGTGGAATGGACATCACCATCCCAGAATTGGGGAATGAATTATGGACTAAAGTAGACTTACTGGTATTCTACTATAGACTTATTGTGATTCCAGCAATGGAAGAAATTATACCATTGATGAGGAGGCAGTGGCCACTGGAGGTTTTGAGGGCAGGGAGAGGGAAAAACAGGTGAAATACGGGGGCATTTTTAGGACTTGGGAATTGTCCTGAGTGACATTACAATGACAGATACAGGCCATTATATATCTTGCCATAACCTACAGAATTGGATGGGAGAGAGTGTAAATTACAATGTAAGCTTTAATCCACGATTAGTGACAATGTTCCAAAATGTGTTCATCAATTGCAGTGAATGTCCCTACTAATGTAGAATGTTGTCAATGTGGAAAAATGGGGGAAGTGTGGGGAGCGGGTCATATGGGAATCCCCCATATTTTTTATTTAACATTTACATAATCTAAATATCTTAAATAATAATAATAATAAACTTAAAATAAATAAATTAATAAATATAGATTTTTAAATTTTTCTTGGTTTTGATTTCTTAGAAAGTATCAATAGACACAATATACTAAAACAAAAATTCTCAAGATTTCTCAAAAGTGTGTGAAGAGATTCAGGACAGTGCAGTTATTTGAGAATCACTGTTCCTAAACACAGCTCTGATTAGGTTGCTTCTTTCTATGCAAATCTTCAGTGATGTTTTAGTTTTAAATGCAATGGAAGAAATCAGTAAGAAAAAAGAGCAACTGATGTGAATATGCAAAAATGGAAATGACTATGTATTGAAGACCCAAAACACAATTATTTGTTAAAATGGCTAACTAGGAAAATTGTTATGTTTATTAGAGTCAAGATATGAATATACTTTATATAAGAATACTTTACTGTACTTACAGTGGATCCACAATCTTGTAAAATGTTCTCTTTCTCTCTTTGTCTATTTTTCACTCTCTCTCTCTCTCAATACTAATATTTAGCAATGGTTGCCTCTAATTGCTGACATTTAGCTACTTTTAATGATTTTACAGTCTTCTTTTAATAATCTGTATTTCCCAAATTTCTACTTTTAGTGTCAGGAAAAAATGATTGTTTATATGTCAGGTATTTTAAAAATTATTTTAAAATTAATGATGCATTGATATTCATATTATTTACTATATACAACCAAAAATCATTCATCCTGAACCTTTAAAATTATTTGAATAACGCAATTAATATCACTTAAATATATTGATACATGATTTCCTTATGGAATTTAATAATTAAAAATGCTTTTTATATTTCCTCCAAGCATTTAGAAATTTTTCAACAATGAAGTATATTGCACATAACTTTTAAAAGCACAGAGTCCCAGTTGTTAAGGTATTTATGGGTGTCTGATTTGAAATCAGCCATTCTGATTTGAAAAATAATAACTATTTGATAGGAGAAAAATGAAAATATTAGTCTAAATAAGTTTGGGTAATGAATATTGTTTTAAGTTATTCTTACCTTACTAGTCTCCTATTATTAAGAAAAATCAAGAATTGTTAACATCTGATTGCTTATGATTTAAGGGATTGGCTCAATGATTTGAACTGTAGAAGAATTTGAGCTCAATTTTGTTGCATTTTATTACATTCACTTTATTTTCAGTGCACAATGATAAACAGAAAAGGAACTTTTCAAATTAATTTTAAATTTTATCTTTTTATTTACATGTTAGTGTTTCAACATTTTCATAATTTTTGACAATTAAAGTTTTTAAATATAACTTAAAAATAAAAATGATAAAAGAACCTGTTTTATGTCTAACAATGTATTCATCAGCAGAACTCTTGAGTAGTAGCATAAAAATGTTGGTTTGTGTAGTTTTTGTCTTTTTTTTTCTCCTAGGAAGTCATTAATGAACTAAATTCATCCAAATTCAACTTCTCTGTGCCTCAAATTGTTCATGATTGTATAAAAAATAATGTGCTTTTGAAGAATCTGAGTGAATGATGTGGCACTATTCTATGCCATCGTTACATATTTTAGTGCACTTTGAGAAACTAAATGGTATGTTTATTAACAGTATCCTTAATTCTGAATCTTCTCTTACCTGTTTAGAAGTCTGGAAAAAATGGCTGTACTTCTAGAGGCTGTGCCCATGAAATCATCTTATGACAGCTATCTTTAGAAAATTTTGCTTATGGTACGCTCCCCACCCAAAAGAATATTCTCCTAGGAGATTAAATTTATAATAATCATATTTGCTTTTCCTCATTGGTTAAACAACATCTCATCTTTCCATATTCCCATTTTCACTAGTCAACCAAAGATGGTGATTCCCCTTCTCCTTCTCCTTCTCCTTCTCCTTCTCCTTCTCCTTTTCCTTCTCCTCCTCCTTCTCCTTTTCCTTTTTCTTCTTTAAAGCATTCTATAGCTATGAGCCAGGAGAAAGTTCAAGAACTTCCTCTCTTTATGCTGAAATGCAGCTTCTTTTTCTTCCCTTTGTTTCCCATTTCCTTCCATTTCTCATCTGCTTTTTCATTCAGTTTACACCAGTATTCATCTCTTCATCTGGGAACGCAGCTTCAAAATATATTATCATTGGCTCAGAAGTCACAAACTGCCTTTAGCTTTAGTTTTCTTTTCAGCTTTCTGAGCTAAGCCCATTGAACAGATCTTCTTATTTGTTGTTGAGCAAATTAGGCAACACCGTAGAAAGGAATTTTTGAGATAGTTTAACCCTTGGTTATTATCCTGAAAGTAAAAATCTTAAGGCGGTTGAAGGGAAGTTGTTCTTTCTCCTCTTTTCTTACTGTCTGGTTTGATCAATTTGTCTACTCTTGTAGAGGTATTGAAGAGGTCTCATTTTCATGTTTATTTTTCACAGTGGAATAAAACTTGTTGTGTGCCTTTATTCAACTTTGCTCCTATATACATTTTTATTTTAATCAAACGCTTTCTTGGAGTGAGTGAAGGCACCTATGGAGCTAGTTTACGCCTTTAAAAGCTTTGTTTATCACCCAGAGTGAGAGTCTATCATACAGGATTCATTTTGGTTCAAGGACACATTATTGTCTTGATTGGGCTTATACTTCAAAGGCAAGAATTAAAGGGTTCTGATGAAAACTTTCCACCCGATGCTCAGGTGGCTGAAAGTATGAACTAGCCTTTCTTGGGTCCTTTTGTCACCTTTCTTAGCTTTCTTGTTTTCAAACATGATAATAGTAGTATTTGAGTTTTCTGGGGATTTTTGTTCTATATTGCATGCTGTGAAAGGATTTTTCTAGGTTCTGCTTCTGGGCTCCCTCTGATCTTATGATGTTAAATACACTGCTGTCTTCCCTCGGCATTACTCTCATCATTTTCTTCTGCACTTGTTCCACTTCTGTCCTGTGTATGTGGGAGGGGGCTGTATAGAAGATTTGAGAGGAAATTTAGTAGAATGGCAGAGTAGGAGGATGTCAGGAAATCACACTGCTGAAAAAAAAGCCTCTGCAACTTCTAAAAGAAAAAAGGAGAGGCTGTGCTGGTCTTTGCATTTTTTTTCCCCCAACATAATCACAGAAGTTAACTTTTTCCCAATGAAGCTTTTATAAGAGAAATATTGTCACTTATCTTTGAATTTTGACTATCCAGTTCCTGGAGTTTTGTCCCAATTTCATGATAATTCATGATTTTTTTCCTAAACAGTAGAGAATGATTTACGCAACTTTAACCTCTTATTTTCTAGAAAGACCCATGTCATTTTGACCTTGAAGAACTGTGGAAATTCTAATGAAAATAAATGCTTCAGTAAAGCATGACATCATATCTTGATTCATTTTGCATTGTGTGTGTTTAAAGAAATACTAGAACTTCCTTCTGATAGTTTGAATACCTTGGGAAATATGTTGACTTGCTTTCTGTTGTGCCCCTGGGTCATGTTTGCAAATTCCACTTAGTATTAGAACCAGATTTAGTCAATCAACAACAAGAAAGAAAGAGAATGTTGGATTTTTTTGGACTAGATATAGTTGTTTAAATATTTTCCTTATGTCAGTCATGTTGGTAAAAAATACATACACAAATGAACACAAAGGGAAGTAAAATGTTGACAAACATAGTGAAGAATGATTTACTATGGATCATATTTATTGCATATAGGGTCTTTCAACTATCACTTTGCTATTCAGGGCTACATTTTATGTTTTCTTTGATAGTATTTCCTGGAATGATAGGCTGAGGTTATATAATGAAAACAGTCTGCCTGAGCTAGCATAAATTTGATTATTCTAGAAGCTAGGAATAAACTTAATGATAACCAGAATAAGCCTATAGGAGTAAAAAAATATATAGGCTTTGGAAGACCATCTACTTAATAGTTTATATTCATAAGAAGACTTTTACAATCATTAAAGAACTTAGGAAAGTTCTTGGTACATAGAAGATAGATAAAGAGATAGAGATAGAGATATATTTTATTGAATGAAAATGAGGGACTGTATCAAGCCAATTCAATACCCAACAACTCTATCTTTCTGAGATTTACACTGTAAGAGAAGTAATGCTTAAAAATAAACTTGTGGACAAATAATACTGGAAAATAAACACTGAACAAACTGATAATATTAACTGCCTCTCAGACCCTGGCTGATAAAGGCCTCTGTGATGCAGGAGCTATAAAGATTATAAAAAGATATAAAAGATGGTATGGATGCAAAAGCTATTAAGGAAATAGAATATTTTTTCAAAAATCAAATGTGGTGATAAGGGAAAGGAGGTGGGGAGACTCCCAGTTTTATGGTTAAGTAACTGGTTACATTTTAATGAAATTTGGACCATGGGTAGAAAAAAAAAGATTTTGCAGGTAGGATAATTAAGAAAAATTTTAATCATACAGATCATAAAGGATGAGGATGTAGGTAGGAAGAGAAGAGGGTCATACTCAGACCTTGAAGGTATGCAGACACTTAAGAGCTGGTCAGAAAAACTTAAAAGGAAAACAATAAAGATACAGAGGCATGAGGGGCACCCATAAGAAGAGTCATGTAATTCAAGGAATATAAGGAGTCTAGAAGATGAAAATGGCCAACACTGTTGAGTATAATGAGGATTAAAAGTAGTCCACTTGATTTGACATCAGGAGGTCATTGGTAACCTGTCTAGTGGTAGGTATCGGTGGAGTAGTGGAGGTTAAAGGCAGAAATGAGAAAAAGCCAAGATAGTTGAAACAGGGAAAATAGACTATAAAGAGCCTGGCTGTTAATGGGAGGAGAGAAGATAATGGAAAAGAATTCAGCATTGTGGGATTTTTTAAAATTATTTTTTTATTTTTAAAGAATCTTTAGATTACATAGATGTTACATTAAAAACATAGGGGATTCCCATATCCCCACCCCCTCTCCCTCCCACACTTTTTCCCATTCACCACTTCTTTCATTAATGTGGTACATTTGTTAGACTTGCTGAACACATATTGAAGCATTGCTACTAACCATGGTCTCTAGTTTACATTATAGCTTACATTTTGCACAGCACAATTTTAAAAGTTTTGACAAAATGTATAATGACCTGTATCCATCATTGCAATGTCATGCAGGACAATTCTAATGTCCCTCAAATGCCCCATGTTACACCTATTCTTCCCTCTCCCTTCCTTCAGAACCTCTGGTGACTTTATATCAATGATGCAAGTTCTTTCATTGCTAGAATAATAATAAGTCTACTTTAGTCCATAGTTGCATTTCCCCCTTACGTTTCTTCATTCCCCAATCTTGAGGATTTGGGGATGGTGATGCTCACTCTGTTTCTGATTGAGAGGGGGCTTAGATCCCATGGGGAAGATGGATGGAACTGTCTTGTTTGCAGTTGTAGATACTTGTGGTTTTTTAGAATGGGTGTTGTCCATCATCATCCTTTTGTTAGTTGTCCTGAGCGAGTCCAATGAACTGGAGAGTAGGTGCTACAATTCTGCTGAGATTCAGGGCTCAACTGGCATATAAACGGACTGAAGATTAAAGTCACTGGGACATATATTTAATGAGCACAGTGTTAATTATATTATAAGAAATGAAGGAAGAGATAAATGATAAAGACAGGGGCAACCAGGGGTTCTGAGGGGAGGAAGAGGGAAGAATTGGTGCAACATGGGGCATTTGGGGAACATTGGAATAGTCCTGTATGACATAGCAATGATGGATACAGGCCAGTATACATTCTGTCAAAACCTATAAAATTGTGTGGTGCAAAATGTAAACTACAATGTAAACAGAGTCCATGGTTAATAGCAATGCTTTAATAAGTGTTCATCAATGGTAACACAAGTACCACACTAATGAAAGATGTTGTTAATGGAGAAACGTATGGGAGGGAGAGAGGGTGGGGTATATGAGACTCCCCCTATACTTTTGATGTAACATTTAAGCAATCTAAAGCTTCTTTAAAAAAAAAAAAAGTCATTGGGGGAACATACTGAAATCGTAGTTAATGATGATGATGATGGTGTTGAATGGCACAATGCAAGAAATTAAAAATATGCTGGAAGCACATAACAGCAGATTTGAAAAGGCAGAGGAAAGAAGTAGTGATGTCAAAATAGGACATCTGAAATAAATCAGACAGTAGAACAGATAAATAAAAAGATAGAAAAATTCAACAGGTATTTTTTTTTAGTGGGTGGTGACTTAACCATGTTTATAGATTGGGTAAAGGGAGCCAGAGATAAAGGGAATAGGAGAATTACAGGAGAGTATAAGAGCAGATGATGGTGATGGCCTTAAGTACTTAGCAGCAATTAGGCAAAGGGAATAGGTTTACTTTTCATGTGCAAAATAATTTTCATTCAGAAAGTAAACAAAAACAAATATCGACTAAGAATGATTTCAAATGACTGAAATATCATTCAGAAATCTCAAAATAATATTTCAACAAGTGTTTTGGGAGGCATACTATATTGATAGCATGCTTCAGGATACATTGAATAAATACAAAGGCAATATAAGACCTGGTGTTCTTGGCTTTCAAGAAGTCTACATTTCATTGATGAGACCAGGTATTAGTTTCCAAAGCTAAGTGGTAAGCAATTGGTTGAAAATCATGGTATAGATTCTGTGGCATAGAACCTTAGATTAGTAAGAGATGTATAATTACAGGAAGCTTTTAATTAAGGTACTTGAACTTGAAGCGTGGCTAGTATTTGCAAAAGGAAAATAGTAAAATAGTTACACGAGGGGAAGACCAAATATTGTGACTGTATCAGTAAAAGATGGATACAAATAAGCTGGAAAATATTGGTCTTGAAAATCATGTAAAGGAATTTAGGTTGATTATAATGTTCATCACAGTGAATCTGTAACATACAAGAGTACAAGAAATAATTATTTGTTATTCAACCACTTAGGTTGGCTGTTAATATTATTATTATATTTCCTTCAAGTCATTTTGCATGTGTAAAAATATTTATAGATTAAAATTTTAAAACATACTGTGGCAGGCAGATGAATGGCCTCCCAAAGACATTCAGATCTTATCTCCAGAATTTGTTAATCTGTTAGGTCACATGACAGAGAGGAATTAAGGTTGCGCATGGAATTAAAGTTGAGGTAAGGAGAATAACCTGGATTATCTGGGTGGGCCCAATGTAAATACAAAAATCCTTTAAAAGTGAAAGAGTGTCGGGAAGCGGGTGTGGCTCAATGGATAGAGCTCCCGTTTACCATATGGGAGGCCCCGGGTTCGCTTCCAGGGGCCTCCTTGTGAGAGCAGGCCGGCTGCGCGGCACGGTGGGCTGATGCAGCAGGACCTCACAGCAAGGGGGAGATAAGCAGACACGGAAGAAACACACAGCGAATGGACACAGTAAAACACAAGCAGCAAGGAGGGGATAAATAAATAAATAAATAAATCTTTAAAAAAAAAAAAAGTGAAAGAGTGTGAAAGAAGAGTCCATGTCAGAGTAAAAAGATGTGAGAAAGACTCACCTGGGCATTGCTGGCTTTGAAGAACAAAGTGGGACCTAGCCAAAGAATGTGGGCAGCCCCAAAAAGCTGGAAAAGGCGAGAAAGGGAATACTCCTATAGAGCTTACAGAACAGAACATATAGCCCTGCTGACACCAGGGTTTTAGTGCAGGGAAACCCACTTTAGATGTCTGACCTCTAGAATGAAGAGAAAAGATTTAGTGTTGTTGTATGCCACTAAGTCTGTGGTAATTTGTTGTAGCAGCAGTAGGAATCTAATACATATTTTATTTATAATTTTACATTAAATCACGAGTCTTTTCTTAAGATTTTAATACCCTTCAAGAACTATATGTTTAGTTATTGTATAATTATGGCAATCTGTCATAATTTTAAAAAATGACTCATTGAGCATTTAGGTCATTTCCAGTTCTTTGTTTATATAAATAATTCTTTGAAAACATATTTATAAGAACATTTTCCCTTGATTTTCTCTTTCCTTAATAAAATGAATAGAAATTTAATTATATTGCCAATGGGAGTTTTTAAAGGCTCTTAATAAATATTACCAGATTGCTTTTCAAAAAGGCTGTACCCATTTAACCTCTTACCAATACCCCACTGACAATGAATGTCATCACTAAAACAACTTTTCCAACCAGATTATGGCAACATGGAATCTCTTTGTTAAAAACATTTACTTTTCCTGTTTGTCTGTCTTTTAAATCATTATATTTTTATATACCATAATTTAAATTTTCATGCTGTCAGAACTATTGACTTTTTAATTTTGTTCTTTCTAATATTATATTTACACTTAGTGCTCCTTCTTTAGATTCTTGTTTATGCATTGTAGACTTTTGTATGTCAACAATATTAGTGTTAAAGAGAGTCTTAGCTAGGTTAGAGAAGGATGGAGGCCTAACTCTTGGGAAACTATTCCAGTAATAAAGGATAACATGTACCTTGTTTTAGGTGATGGACATAAGAAAGAAAATCAACAATTTCTGTAAGAGATATTATGAAGAAATCATCAACACCTTTCAGTGATTGCTTAGATATATGGGATAAAGAGATGTGAGTGAGAGAGGGCTCTGGTTTTAAGTCAGTGACTGGCAGACTCTTGGTCTCATGACTAAGATAATTAAACTGGGGGGTAAGAAGATAAGTTTTGGAAAAATTGTTTTAGGAAAATGTACACACAACTAAGTGGAAACTAGCAATGATATGGAAGCATGGAATCAGAGCTTGGGTTAGAAGAAGGCACCAGCAATATAATTTTGAACTCAGAGGAAAAGAAAGTAAACCAACTAAGAATATGATGGTCCTTTGAAGGCAATGTTTAAGAGAAGGGAGCAGTATCTCCCGGTTTGGATAATCCTCTTCCTCCCTCCCAGGATCTAATTATGCTTTCGCTGCACTTGAATATGAGGCAATCTGGGGAAGCCAGTACAAATGACATACCACACAACCCTTTTCTGTTGTTGATAATCAGCTCAGAGTACATCACTGTGAGAGTTATGCTGCTCCTTTTCTGTAGTGTCATAGCCTCCTAACAAGTTACTTTCCCCCCAACCCCAGTCCATCCTCAAGACAACAGTTCAAAGACCCGTGCGTCAATCATGTCACTCCTCTGCCTAAAATTCTGCGTGAAAGCCATCGTCCTTTCCAAGATGGCCTCCAAGCTCGATTGATTATATGATCTATTCTGCCCTCGTTGCCTATAACCCCTCTTGCCCCATTGATTCCTACATTTCCTGCCACGCTGGACTCCTTGCCATTCCTCAATGTGCCATGTACATTTTCATCCCAGGACTTTGGCTCTTGCTGTGTCCTTTGCTGGAACGTCTCTCCCGCATATCCACTTGGCTAATGCCCTAAGATTTTTTCAGTCTTTGCCCGCGTTTCACTTTCTCAATGAGGCTTACTCTGACTGTTTATCTATATTCTTCCCAGAGTGAAACCAATATCTGAGACCCTTGACCCTGGTCTACTTCTCATTTCTAACATACTGTCTAATTCACTGGGTTTATGGCCTGTTTTTCTTTCTCCAGAAGGTAGGCCCCACAAAAGCTCCTGAAGCGCCTGGGTCTGGCACATTGTTGGGGCTCAATAAAAACCTGGTGAATTTATTTCTTTCCTCTAAATTTCAGTTCTTTTCTGTTTTCCTATAAAATAACATTGTCCTTTTTGCCAGCATCATGCTATTAAGAATTTTATTTAACTTTTTTTTTTTCTCAAAGTGACCTTATTGGAGCAGTAGTCTTGATGCTGGTATGTTTTTAATTATTTTTATTTAAATTATTTTGCATTTCATTCTATATAATCCCCTGACTTGCTTGTGGAAATGGCACGTATCAGGGAAGTGGTGCTCTACCAGCCACTCACACCTGTGCTGTAGATGTTTGATGACTTAGTATATTCTGTCTGGCTCCCTTTATATTTCCTTGAGAAATTTGGCAGAGCCCCTTCCAATGGTGTGAAGGCATTTTGCTATGGGCTTGCTGATGGTATGACAATTCCCTCTGGTGTTATAGCTTTCTTGAGGCTTAAAATAAAAGACTGAATTATTCCTATACCTGGCAGTCTTTATAGCTGCACTTCATCAGTTCAATCCTACTAAATCATTAATTTATTTTACTTACATGCCTACCCAAGCATGGTGAAAAGGGATCTGCAAAAATGCCACAAAATAAAGTACCTTCTTTATTGCTTCCCTGGCATTTGTACAGAACAAAAGACTTCTCTTGTAAATTCTCTTAAAATTTCCTATAAAACAAAGGCCTGGCCTCCTAAATTTAAAAATGGCAACAAAATCATTCTTATAAAAAAAAAATAAAAAACATTATAGAAAGTCTTTGCATTGCCGCCACTTACCTCAGGTGTGTTCATACAATCAGTGGTTGAAGAAAGACCAGAGAATAATTCTGATTCCTCCGCTTTCCTTCTTAGATCTATGCCACTGCCTTCTATTCTTTCTAGACATCCAATATGCTAGCTTTTTCTGGATATTTTACTACACCCAATTTCTTGAAGGTACCATAAATCATGTATATTGCATTTTTAAATTTAGAGCTATAATAAAAATGAGAGACTATCTAGTCTTATTTTCTCATCCTATGCAATAATGCCACTGGTCACAAGACATTGGACTCCCCACTCAGTGCTCTCTCCATACTATATCACCTTCATATTTTGCTAGCTTGAAGACGTCCAGTAAGGGGAAAAATCTGGTTCAGAATGTTGCTGTCAGATGGGCAAAATATTATTTTCTTCACTTTACAGATAAGGCAACTAAGACCTAGAGAGTTTATGAAACTCCCCCAATGTTATACAGTTAAATTGTTGATAGAATTCATGCTGCTCAATTCTTCAATCCTTCCGATTTCTAATTACACAAACAAAACTACTTAACATTAAGCATAATTGCAACGCATCTCAATTAATTGTCTATTCAAATGAATTGTTATTTTATTTATAAATATTTAAAGAATTTTGGGCACTGGTGATAGCCTCATATTTGGATTTCATATTTTGGAGCAATATCTATTCTTCATAATATAGGCACTGTAATTTTTGGTTGCTCATGAAATATTTATTAATGCTAATGCCAATAAAAATAATGCCATGGTGATTATGCTCTTCAGTCATTAATGATCTGAAAGAAGTAATTTGCAAATTGGTACACTGTCACTCAAAGTGTTAATTTACCACATGTGGGTAACAAATTACTCCTGGAATCAGGCTAGTCACAGTTCTCAAAGCTCACTCAAGTTTTTCCCCATATACCATTCACATGCAATCGGTTGCCACATCTTGGCAGATACTTCCACAATGTGTCTCACATTTATTCCCAATTCCCTCCATTATATTGCCACTGCTACCCCAAGTTCATGTCTTTTTACCTCTTGTTAAGAGATTTGCACAATGAATTGGTCTGTATGCTGAGATTCAGCATCTATCTAACCAAAGCTACTAGATAAGCCTTCCCCAAACATAGCTTTGCCTCTTCATTGCCTCCTAACTTAAATTCAAACTTTTGGCCTTCATTCACATGCCTGCATGCGCACATACACACACACATACACGTACATACATACAAATGTTTCTCCATGTTAGTGCACTTTGGAAACCTCCAGAGAACTTTAAACATACTGATTCTGAGAATAGTATCAAGAGTGCGGCCTGGGCATTGTTGTTCCTAAATCTCCCCAGTTGATTCTAATGTGCATTTAGGGTTGATAAGC
>JAQZBX010025985.1:0-29211 GCA_029593785.1 Cabassous unicinctus | reverse complement strand
GGCCACACAGTGAGGCATTTCAGATAATATAAAAAGCCCCCTGAAGCCTGGGCAAACGGACACCGTGGTCAATAAGCCTGTGGACCAATGTATCTGGGCATCAAGTGAGTGTGAGTGTTTGTGCCCTCGCATGCACGCCCCCGTCCCCTTTTCACGAGGATATTATTTTTTTCACATAGAAAGAAAAATACATCGAGCCACGTTCCTGCAGAAGTCTTTTCAAAGTCCCCGTTCCCAGAAAACACCCAGTGTGATTTTCGATGGGGGAGGAAGCCATTTAACCCGGTTAAATACAGAATTTAAAATATTATTCATGTTGGTGTGCGGATTTAACTTTCGGCAATTTACAATACATCTGGTGTTTGTTAGCGAATGCAAAAATGGATGCTTAGGACGGGGTACAATGCCTGAAAATGATCTGCAGTCAACACACTTTGTTGTTGTTACACTGAGTCTAATAAGAGCCCATTGAGATCAATGTAGTTTTATCCCCTTGGTTCGCAGGTGAGAAAACTTGCTGGCAGGGATCCAGTGATTGGCCTCACCCACATCGCACAGTGACTGGAAGAGCCGCCCTCCTCTTGCCTGGCAATGAGTGCTAGTGGCAACAGCACCCTTGCTATGGAGGATCAGGGATGAGCACAAATCTTCATGGTGTGAACCAGATTCACGAGAGGCTAATGACCCAGATCGGTTGTTTACACGGCAACTCAAGTTTGTGTACAGCATATTCTAAAGCTCAATTTATTGTCCTACTGCAGAGCTACTGTCAGCCTTTCGTGAGTGAGACCAGAATTGGGAACAAAGGAAAATACCATCCTCTCTCTTTTCAACAGTGCCTTGTAAATGTTGTGTCCGTTGAATCGTCCAATTTATGAAGCCTTTGTTTTTCCTTACTGTAAACTCTTAAGAACATTCCAGTGCCCGGTGCAATTCAATATGAGTGGAGCTGGCAGGGGTCTTGATCTCTGAACACAGTGCTCCAAAGGAGTGATTTATAAACCACAATCCCCGAGCATCCCTGGAACTGGAGTGAATTGAGGCTTCTAAGTGAATTCAAGTGCTATGAATGCCAATGTTAGATCAGCACACAAAATGTCCCTAAACTCATTTCCTGCAAGTGAAAATGGGGATGTGGTTGGAGGGAATGATGGGGAATGGCAAAGCCCATAAGGAAAGAGGTTGGTACCCAATTAGCTTCTTTTCATATTATGGGTTTAGGGAGGCCAAGTAATCCCAAGATGGCTCCAGTCATTTTCACGTTGGCAAAGAGGAACAATATCGCTTTTTAATAGTGTGAGGTCAGAGGAAAAAAAGGGCAGAGGGAGGGGAAGGGAGGGCAAACCCAAGGAGGACTGCAAATGCAGAGAATTCCCTGGACCTGAACATTTTTTGCAAAAAATAAGAAAAAAAGAAAAGAGAAGAACGGAGATTAAAAAATTAATAACTTGAATGTGTGATCAATAAAAATAATTATCTTGCAGTCCATTTTTCATAAAGCACTCAGAGGCTCAAGCCTCTGAAAGTAATCTCTGATGATATAGGAGCAAAGCACTTGAAATGCACAATTACCCAAAACTTGCTCTTTTAAAAAAAGACTTTCCTTCTGAAATCTCAATGTGTTTTTTCTTCCTGTCGCCTACACTCAACCGTTTAGTCTAAAGACAGTAAGGGATCTAAATATATATTAATTAGAACTCTTGGGGCTGGCATCAGTGAGACACAATTATACCAAACTGATGCCATTCCAGGCTCTGATAGCTTCATTTAAATTCCTGAATAAAACATGAAATATCTTTAATGAGAAATGAATATAGTTGTCAGGAGGGAGTAGTTCTGATACTGTTACTAGTTGAGATATAGAAGATTAAGACATAATGTGAATACCTTCTATTTTATATAGAAATGATAGTTCTTAGGAAAGACATATCCCTCTTCCGAGACGTCATGTGAGCTACAAAATCGGAAAATTATATAGACTAATAGCCTAGTCTGCTCCCAGGGAACTGCAGCATGTGAAAACTTCTGTGAATTTGCAGAAACAAGCATGTTCTGTCTTTTACTACCTCCTCAGACAGCATTGGTAAGAGGGAGCACGTGCATCATGATGGAGCAAATCACTGCTGCTTTTTTAGGCAAGAGTTGAGTAAGATTTCAGATCTGTGACATATTTCGTCGAGAGCATGAGAGCTAAATAGACGTGAACACATCTCAGAACTCCGTGTCCTCTACAAGAAGACCGATGCTCAGTGCTGGAAGAGAAGAGAAGGAGCAGAGGGAAGGAGATTGGTAGAATCACATTGTGGAGGAGATGAGAACGGGATGGCTTTTCACAGGAACAAGCCCTGTCTTTGATCACAGGCCCTGGGATACCCAGACCTGAGTCTGAGGCTGCATCGAAAGCCTATTGACCTGTTGGGCTATGGCTGGGACTTTCCTCTTTTCTTGCCAGGGGCTTCCCTTTATTCAGGCTGCCTTTTGAAATTAAAATAGCAGCACGCTACCTTGCATTCAGTCTGCACCTGTTCTAATCCCAAGTGACCTTCAAGCGCTTTAGAAATATTACCAACAATAACTGGTGATTGCCTACCCTTGCCCTTGAAACTGCAGGGTCACTTCCTCAGCCTGGGTGACTGGGGGTTGGGGGCACCTCCCACAGAGCTCTCACAGGCATTGGTCTAGAACAACATAGGATGGGGATCCATTTTCCCCGCTATCTTCCAGCACAGCCCAGAGCTATTTTAAAGGGGAAATAAAACACCACACATTTGTCCTGTTTGTTTTTTTTTACTAAAAAAATAAATAAATTAGCAATTTTTTTTCTACAATACCTTTACAAACTAGAATGAGAGGTCAGGTGAAGCAATTGGGCTTACCCAGTTGCTAAGGATCTTGCCATGGTCATATTTGGCACAGCCTTCAATGGGCTAATGGGTGCTCATGAGCAAAGCACTGCATAGAGATATGGAGATCAAAGAGGCTGAACCACTGGCTTCTGGGCAGCAATTTTCAGCAATACTGCAGCAGTGAAGGCCCTCTGTGATCTGCCTCCTCCCTGCTCTGCAATCCATCTCACCCTGCCAGGGGGTACCGCGATGCAGCATTTCCACCCACGTTCCCAGTTGACGCCAGGGTTGCTGAGTAACAAGGATCAAGCCTACAGAGCACTCCAGGCCCTGTTTTCCATGCCTCTGTGTCTTCATTTGCACTGCTTCCCGTTTCCTCTGCCAGGACTGACCCCTCCCCCCAGCCTGCCAAGACCTTGTTATTGTCTGAGGAGTCCCTGCTGACCATGTCTCCCTTCCTCCTGGGACCCCCAATGCCCTAAGTGCATCTTTATCACCAAGAACACGCAACTTTTTTTTTTTTTTTTACCTTTTTTGCACCTACTGGTTTGCTGATCACTGCCTCCCATGCTAGATTGAAAGCTATTCGTTGAATATCTATGCACCTAACCCAGTGCCTGAGAGCACATGTTCAAATATCAGTGGTTGTCAAGTGAGTGCATAAATAAATGAGCAATGGAAATAGGTAATATACCCTGTTGAGTTCTTCCAGGTTTATACTTTTCTGTTTAAAATAAATCTAAATATTGGCTTTGCCCCTGCTTGTTGAAGCCAAGAAACCCAGATAAGAAGGAAAAATACAATAAAATTTTGTTGTTGGTTTTTCTTCCGTGAGGCCAAATAACGATTTGACTAATATGCCTTTATTCTTCACTAGGGACTTTTATTTTCCAAAACTGATTGACTCAACCTTTTGTTTAGATCTTGCCTTTTAGTGTTTAAGACCTTTCTACAATTGTTCCTTTGTTCTGAGGTGGATCAATAATAGCTTTTATGGAGTTGTGCACAAACTGTCAGGAGTGATTTACATGTGTTAATGCAATTCATCCTCACACCAGCTCTATCCAAACAATTAGTATAACCCTGTGCATCAGATAAAGGAACAAAGGGACTGAGAGTTGAGTTGTCTTGTCCAAAGTCTACCAATTGTTGTTCATGGAAAATGGCCTATTCCTAATCCTCTCCACCCCCACACACAAAGATCAAAGCAAGAATAGGAAGGAGAAAATTGTGTAAAGAAAGATGAAAGAGGCGTACAGAGAAGTTCCCTTATCGTGAAACAATGGAGCAGGTTGTCCAAATGGACTAGACTTTGCTTGAAAGAGGATAGCATAAAATAACAAAGAGAGCATCTGCATTATTGACTTAGGTCTAAATTTTAAGCATTCGTCAGCTTGCTCAAGAGCCTTGGAAAACTTACACCCCAAGAGTATATAACTTGTGACTCACGTTCTCCTCTCTCTTGTGTCTGCAGGGTGGGATGCACTTACTGGAACCGTGTTGCTCTAGTGAAAAGTGTCCTGGCCTCATTGACAATATGCTTTTGTCCTTGATGTCCCAGACTCACCCTGCTCTGGCCACGGGGGCCTTCCTGCCACAGGAGTAGCCCCCTCTCAGGCCTGTTTTACCCAAGCAGGCTTGGTTCCTCTGCCAGATGAGGTGGAGAATCAGTCCCTGTGTACCTGGAGAACCCCATGAGTCACTGTCTCTCCCAACAGCTAGTCATGTTTAAGCTTCCAGGCCCTTGCCTGTTTCCCTATTACCCATTTACCCTCGGGGGGATATGCAAGTCTTGCTA
Source organism: Cabassous unicinctus (assembly GCA_029593785.1). Lineage (NCBI taxonomy): Eukaryota > Metazoa > Chordata > Mammalia > Cingulata > Chlamyphoridae > Cabassous > Cabassous unicinctus. Next base: position 24,567 of record JAQZBX010025985.1, on the reverse strand, counting down.
ACTCCACTCCCAAACTGGGGGGCAGGCAGTATACTGAGGAGAGAGCTATATTCCACTCCTCTTGGCCCTCTGCAGTAATCCCGAGTGGACAGGCCATCTCACTGTGCTTCTCCAGGGAATCTGGATCTTTCTCTGCTTGGCCTAGCCACTGCCTGGGTCCTTGCTCAGAATAGGCTGGAATATTAAATTAGAAAATTTCAACTTTGCGGAACTGGTGCACCCATGGGGGTGACACCACTAATGAGTCAGGTCGTGGCTTCAGCTCCTCCTCAAAACACTGCTCCTGGCAGCCCCTACAGGCCAACTAATGTGAGGAGTGGAATTGTGCCCCCCAAAAGATATGTTGAAGTCCTAACCCCAGTATCCGAGAATGTGACCTTATTTGGAACTAGAGTCCTTGCAGGTAGAACTAGTTAAGATGAGGTCATAACTGGAGTAGGGTGGGCCCTTAATCCAATATGACAGGTGTCCTTATCAAAAGGGGCAAGAAGACACGGGCAGACGCGGAGGAGTAGGCCATGTAAAGACAGATCGAAGGCAGAGATTGGGGTGCTGTAGCTGCAAGCCAAGGAACGACAAGGATTGTCCACTCACCACCAGAAGCTAAAAGAAGGATTCTCCCCTCCAGGTTTCATGGCCCTACCAACACCTTGAAACTGAACTACCAGCCTCTGAACTGTGAGAGAGTAAAATGTTGTTGTTTTAAGCCACCAAGATTGTGGTAATTTGTGACGGTCACTCTAGGGCAGTTGGAGTCGGCGTGTCTCGGCGAAGCCCGCCTTCCACTCCCGGCAGGGCCCATGGTTTCACCGGCTGCCCACCCTACCCTAAGGAGCCTTTGCTGCCTGGACACCCGTGGCTGTGTCCTACTGTAACTGCTGGGCCTACGTGACCACGGCTGCTTTCATTCCACCCCACAGCCCCACACTGCTGTCCTCAGGCCAGGCCAGGGTCTCTAGCTCTTACCCAGCCCATCCGGAGTCCTCTTCAATTAACCCTCCTTCCACTTTGCTGAGGATCCAGCATGTCTTTCAGGCCAATCTTTCCCATGTAGACCAAGGAGTTAAACGACTAAAAGGAGAGCAACTGTCGTGCATATTCAAGTCCATGGTCAGTGTGAGCAAAACTGTTGATCATGTGACGGTCTAATAATGATAATAGCTACCACAGCACATGCTTTCTGTGTGTACTGCTGTATATGGATGATGTGATTCCTCAATGGAATTAAAAGTGTTTTGCAATCTGAGTCCACCTACTTCTATGTACTCATCACTCACCTAATTCCCTTGAACCATATTTTCCAGCCTTGTTGACCTAAACACTATTGCCAGCCTACACATGCCCTGTGCAGTGCCATTTTACCCATGGGAGAGCTGAGGTTCCGTAAGGAAGTTTACACATTGGAATGCGGCAGACTTGGAGATCAAAGCCAGCCAGCCTCGCTTCTTAGCCCAGGCTTAACCACGAAATTAGGTTAAGAGAGAATAAAAAATCTTTTTCCGTTTCTCCTTCATCCAATTACAATGAGAGAACATCTTCAAGGCAGAAGGACTTCCAATGACCACATTTGTGCATACTGGTTGTCTTTGAATACTTCCTCCCACAAGCCCAGATTGAGGCCCTAGAGGCAGATCCAGTTCTCAGGAAACAGTGGTCAAGAGGAGAAATGTGAAAAGAGTGTGCTTCCCTCTGGCAAATACAAAACCTTAAGATTTTAGCAGTTTAGCTGAGGCACCAAGGAGTCAGGTCCTTTACTATCTGGGGTAAGAGACTTCTAGCCACAGGGCAGGAGGTTTTCCAGCAAACTGATCCCCATCCTAAGGGTTTCCCTATCTCCTTTTCCCCTACAGGATGGGCTGGGGTAGAGACAGAGCAGGGGCTGGGTGTGAAGCCAGGGAGGTGCTCTCCTTGGACACCCAATTTAGGGGATGGCAAAAAAACCAGTAATCAAGATAAATAATATGTTAAAACAACATTCTTAAAAACCAAAATGAATGCAGAAACTCCATGTAGAGCAATATATCAACATTTAAAATAAAGACTGGATCTTTTATTTCCTTTTGCCCCCAACTCCAATATGGCTCAGTACTGGGTGGAGATGGAATGAGGAGGGGAGAATTTAAATTTGAGGAGTTTATAAACCCTTTGCCAACTAGTCTCTTTTTGAGTCAGATCCAGCCAGGAACATTGCTTAAATTGTACAAAAACAAAAGAAAACAAGCAAACAAACAAACAAAAAAAAACAACCCACAACCAACAAACAAACAAAAAACCCAGAAAATGCAGTTATCTCATTTTTTTGAGGACTGGATTCCATGAGTTGCAAGAAAGAAGCAACTTGATCCTTTCTCCCCACTGCCTGGTACACACATGCTGGGATCTCAAAACTCCAGACCCTGTCTGAAATCCTGAACAGAACCCAAAACTTTTCCAGTCAGCATTCCTCTGTGAATAGAAGTCCCCTGGTCACTTTTGAATAATAAAATAGCTAGCCTAAGGTCATATTAAACTTCTGAACTCATCCAGTTTAACTGCCCTCACTCCCCTTCTAGCTTAGAATTATATCCCTGGCAGAGGAACTTGCATGGGAAAGAAAGGCAGGGTCAGGTTCTTCTCTCCCTGGTCCCACCTTTTCCACCATCACTCCTGCTGGTAACGTCCTCCATGGTAAGCAGGTGGGAAGAAGAGGGGAGGTTCTGGAGAAGTTCTCTCTAACTGAGGCTGTTGATTGCTTTGGGAGTATCAGAATACAAACGCTGAGTCATTTTCCCACTTGGGGAGATCTTTGAACACCCCTTATTGTTCAGGTTCTCTATCCTGCAACTCCCTTGATATGGAAAAAGCCTCTCCCAGGTGACCACAGAAGACACCCTAAGTCCCATTGTCAATTGGTCTTTCCAGGTAGTCTTCTTGGATTGCTCAAGATGATACAATCTTCCATCCGTACAAGGAGTCCACCTCGGTCTATAAGGAACTCATGCTCATTGGCTCATCCAACCTCACAGGTCCCACCCCTCCCAGTGCAGCCTTGTCTCTTAGCTCTGATGCTACCCAAGGCAGCTCTAACCACTGCCTCTTGCACCGTCTGGAGAAGAACACTTGTCTCCACCTCCCCAAAGCCCCACATTCTTAGCAGGGGTGCACATACAAGATTTCCAGTGGTATTACTAAGGCATCTGCCAACTGGTCCAAAGGAAAAGTAAACATATCCTTTCCCCCATGGGGATGTGGTGTGGGATCACAGCGCATAGAAAGCACTCCCACTCTGAAGGCATCCTTTAATTCCTCAATGAACTCTTACCCTTGTCCTATGTAGCCTAGAGCTGCTTCCATAATATCACACCAAAAAAATAATATAAAGGATATATTTTTTTCACTCTCCCTAAGTAATATAGGGTAATTCATGTTTGGATTATTTGCTTTAAACATAAAGCATGAGATAAAAACAAACACGATCCAATGTAGTTATCTTAGAAATAGTACTTTCCCTAGATTTAGCCTGATATTTTATGCAGTGAAAATGTTCACACACACACACACACACACAGAATCAAAATACAAGTAGAAGAAATACAAAGTTAAACACCAGGCAATATGCTGAGATCATGTGTGATAACAACTCTCAACCATTCAGATTCAATGTTTCAACATAATCAGTAACCCAGATTTATAGAATTTTCTCTCAAAGCTAACATTCACCCATTAATTTCCTCTCCTATTGCCCTCAGGCAGGGCTCTGTTGGTTCCTGCCTGATCTACTCTAAAGTGAGCCTCCCATCTAGTCTATCTACAAGCATGCTATCATCCTTTCTCTAGGCCACCTTGCAAATTTCTGCTTAATAAATCTTCCCTTAAAATTTTATCTTACGTCTTTCCTCTACAATTATCAATGGCTCCCTAGTGCCTACAGAATAAATTTCAAATGCCTAGGCATGTTTTCTTTTCATGCATTCATTTCTTGCCTCCTATATGCAAAATGCCTTTATCTGAGATAAATTCATTGTGCTCCAAAATAGACAAAATTTCCTACCTCCATGCACAGTAGATACTCAGTAAATGTGCTTTTGATGAAAAGAGTTATAAATGTTTATGCTGTTAAAAGATTAGCGAAAGCACTAATGCTGGAGATGTGAAAGGTGTCTGAAAAAGGTTCATGAGTTTATACTTACTGTGTTACAATTCAATTGCCTTTTTATATGTCTATTTCTCTAATTCTTCATGAATTGCTTAAGAAGAAAAACTGTGCTCTTTTGTCTATGTAAGCTGAATGTTGGACTCCCAATAAATATTTGCCAAGTGAATAAATGAATGTGACCTAAAGTATAACAGAGATCCATTTTATTTAAATGACTGAAAAATAATAAACTGATGTTAAAATGTACAGAGAAGGAAGCAAATAAAACACAAAACATGACACATGGGATTTGGTCAGCATTGGTTAGGTTAGATGCAATGACAAAAAACCTTTAATGCACCAAAGGTCTATTCTTTGCTTACACAAAGTCCAGCATGAATGTTCCTGGTTGGGCAACTTCTTAGGAGACTCTCCTCAAAGCGATCACTTAGGATTCAGGCTCCTTCACCTGCTCCACCGCCGATGGTCTTCTTTAAAGTCTTTGTGTCCTTTGCAAGCAACCAGCTGACAAGCAAAGAGTACAAACATGAAGAGTTCTCCTAAAATGGGATGTTTTGGGAACCAGGCTGAGTATCTCTGCCAGATGTGTATCACTTCCAGGCACATTTTAAAATATGTAAACTGGGAAGCGTGGTTTGCCATGTTCATAGGAAGGGGAGGAAATCAAGATTTGGTGAATGCCTGCAGAGTCTCTGACTCTACATTTTTCCTACATTTGTGGATTTAGAGAACAGAAGCCTTCCTCCTATTCCACAGGTTGGACCTTGACTACCTCAACTGCAGAAAAATTATATTAATTATCTGTTACTAATATCATATTAGTAATCTTAGTCATCAGTATTAGTAAAATTAGTGACAGTATGATATTACAAATTACTCCAAAACTTAGTGGATTCCAAAAACCAACTTTAATTATTTCACCATGCATATCTGTGGGTCAGGAGTCCAGGCATGCCATAGCTGGGTCCTCTGGCTCGAGGTCTCTCACAGGCTGGAATCAAAGCTTCATTCCCAAGCTGGCTCAGCGGGTGCTGGCAGGATTCAGCTTCTTGCAGGTGCTGGTATATTGGGCCTAAGCTCCTCACTGGCTGTTGGCTGTTGGCTGTTGGCTGTTGGCTGTTGGCTGCTCTCAGTTCCCTGCCATATGGGCCTCTTCATGCAACATCCCACAACATGGCAGCCAGTTTCACCAGAGAGACAACCCAAGAAGAGTCGGAGAGAGAGGGTGGGCAAGATGGAAGCCATAGTCTTCTCTAATCTAATTTCACAAAGACATCCCATGGCTTTTATTTTATTCTATTTATGGGAAGCAAGTCATTAGGTCCAGCCCAAGCTCAGGGGGAAGGGATTAGACAAGGGTATTGGATTTAATCAGCTTCTCTTCACCCTGTGAGTGTGGGAAGGATTCCCACCTTAGGGTTAGAGGATGGCTACACACACCACACCTGCCACTAGACAAATGAGAACAAAAGCAGTTTATTAGTCTCACATACTCACAGCCTGGGGGTGTAGGGCACTGCACACCACGCAGGACCACGTGGGAGGATGGGAACAGAGTGAACACCCAGGGGCTGAGGGAGGCAGGCTTTGTAGTAACAAGGGTGGGGTGTCTGCTGGTTCTTGTGGGAGCATGGGATTGGCTTGTTGAATAATTCTGTGGACTGGCAGGGAACTGAAACCTGCTACTCAGGGTAGTCAGGAGCTGTACCTTGTCTATTTGATAAAGATACTTTACCCACGGGAGCTGAATGGGGAGGGGAACTTGTGGTTAGGCCATTTGAGACCCTTCCCACTTCACCAGATGTCAAAGTAGCACATAACATTGGAACTTAATTTTAGGCCTTACACCCTAAGTGTGAATACAAAAAAGCTGGTGTTACTGAGAGTCATTTTCAAAACCCCCTCCCTCAGAGATCATAGAGAAAGACAACTCTAACAGCCCAAACAATGGGAGTTGAATAATTGAATAAAGCATTAAGTAAATGGGCTCATCAAGGAAATTAGGTGTATGACATTTTAGTGATAGGAAAAAGAATGACAGAGGAGTTTGAGAAAAACTGAAAAAAACTGAAAAGTCAAGTTCATAAAAGAGTTTGTTCAGCAAGTGGAGTCCATGGGGTTAAAATGAAGCTCTACTGTGAACAAGAAAATCACCTCTGAGACACAGGCATACCTCGTTTTATCACATTTCACTTTATTGTGCTTCACAGATTGGGTTTATTTGTTTATTATTTTTACAAATTGAAGGTTTGTGGCAACCCTGCATCAAGCAAGCCTATCAGCACCATTTTTCCAACAGCATGTGCGCACATGTCTGTGTCACGATTTGGTAATTCTCGCAATATTTCAAACTTTTCATTATTATTATATCTGTTATGGTGATCTGTGAGCTTTGATGTTACTATTGTAATTATTTAGGGACATCACAAACTGTGCCCATATAAGATGGGAACCTTAATTGACAAATGCTGGGTGTGTTCTGACTGATCTACTGATCATTCGTTCCCCCAACTCTCTCCCTCTCCTTATGGTGTTGCTCTGAGAGTTATATGGGACAATATATCAAAAACTGCCTGCTTGAGTAGGTCTCAGGTGGGTCCTGAGAGTCTTCTAACAAGCTCCCACATGACCCTGATGTTTCTGGCCGGTGGTAGTTTGAGTCTTTTGCAGACTACAAAAATTCCTGTTCTTAAAGATAATCCATTCCTGGGCATGTAAACACACTGTGAATGGGACCTTTTGATTAGATTCAGTTAAGGGACCTCCTTTTGATTAGATCACTTCAGTAGGGCATGGCCCAGGGTGGGTCTTAATCCTCTTACTGGAGTCCTTTATAAACAGAGGAATAAAAAGCTGCAAACACAGAAAAAAGCAGAGCCAGAGAGAAGCCTCCAGAAGTTGAAATCAGCCTGGGAGAGAGAAAAGCCGCAGACAGAGCAGCACGAAGCAGAAAGCAATGAGGCCTAGAGGAGAGGCGAGAGAAGAGCAGACCCTACCATTTGCCTGATTGCCGTCATTTATGCATCTCAGTGAGAAAGGATCTCTGAAGATGCTTTGATTTGGACATTTTTAATGGCCTCAGAACTGTAAGCATTTAGCATAGTAAATTCCCATTGCAAAAGCCAACCCATTTCTGGTATGTTGCATTGGCAGCCTTCGGCAAACTAAAACAGAGCCACGCTTTGAGAAGCAAGGAAGCAGCAGGCTGCTGGTCCATGTATGCTCAATGGAAAGATTCCTTTACCTCAGGGGTCCCCAAACTTAGGTGTGCATCAGAATCACCTGAGGGCTTGTTAAAGCACAGCTTGCTGGACCCCACCCCCAGAGTTTCAAATTTGGCAGGTCTGGGATGGGACCTGAGCACTATAAGGTAAGGAAACATAAATGAGGAAGCCATGGCCTCATAATACCTGCTCTCAAAAAAGTTCAAATTCAAAGGAAAGTCTTCTCTTTCCGCTTGAGGAAAAGCTGTTTATAAACCTAGCTACAGAGAGTACAAGACACCTTGGAGCTATTAAAACATAGTAAAAAATGTCTTAATTAGGGCAGGGTGTGTCATAAATCTCCTCTTAGTCCCCATGAGACAGCTTTCCCACCAATGCTATCAGGAGCTCCTTCTTTTTCACTTTATAAACACTCCCAGAACAACAAAATTAAAGTTTTCCAAAAAATGAGATTATAAACATTAAATGCTATTTATGGCTCTCATGATAGAAGAAGCTACAGCAGAATTCATTTTAATATTGTCACTTAATAAATGTACTGCAGGGTTTTGTTTTTATTTTTGTTTTTTGTTCCTCTAAAGTAATTCAGTAAAGGGCTCTGATAGCCAGCTTGACTCTTGATCATTGAGGTGGGGTCCTTTTTCTATTTAAACTTGAGTTTCATCCTTGAATCCTGACTGCATGTTTCTTGCACACTTTTCTTAGAAATTCTCTTGCTTTTATTTCTTGGTCCACTTGTCAATTTTCTCATTTTCATTTGCTTATCTTGAACAAATGAAAAAACAACAAAAGTAATTCAAAGTTCTTCAAAATACAAGGTCATAAATATGGCAGGACTACTGTGTGGGACAGGGGCTCCGGGAACCACAAAGATAAATCAGACGGAGGTAATCCTCTACCCTCTCCATCCCTCATCTCACTTCCCATTCCCAGTGGCTTCAAGCTCAGGGGGTAGACAAATAAGTTAAAAGCCACCCTACCAAGTTCATGTCCATCAGGGTTTAGGATTGCCGTTCCTTCTGCTAGAATACTCTTCTCTCCCAAGCTAACACTTCACCCGGCTCGATTTTTTCTCCCCTGGGAGGAGAGAGCTCTAGACCAAGCTGTGAGCCGTGGAAGGTTTCCCAAGAGGAGCCAATGGCAGCTTGAAGGGACACAGGAGGGATGAGAGCAAGTCTCCCAGGAGGTCAGGGATGAGAAGCAGTCCAGACAGAGAGAGGAGCCCACGTCAAGGTGGCCAGGACTTTAGGCAGGATGGCAGCCTACATGATCCTTGGGAAGCATTGGGTGGTCATGTGCACGCTCAGGGGTGCAGAGGGCAGACCGGTGCTGTTTTGTGCATTGAGCTAAGGGGCAGGGAACTTAAGTGTAAAGCTGAGGACTCTAGTGGGGGTGTTATAGGAAGGTGACAGTGAAGCGGTAAAGGGGCTCAGAGGAAAGCAGGACTCCCTGTGCGGAGATCCCTGCATTCATCCGGTCAGGAAGGTGCATGATCCTGAGCCCAGGCTGGGGCAGCCAGTTGCCTGGGCACTCTGAGGGCACCCACTAGCTGAAAGGAAACTCATGTCTTCATGCACATTTCTTTCACATTTGCCAGAATGAGACAGTACCTGGATGCTTGGATCTCAGGTTTGAAACCTAATCCACGGACCAATTTCCCCCCTTTTCACAAGTTCGCTGACCACCTCGGGGTTGTGTAATTGCCTGACCATCCATCGTTGTGTGCCTACACCCCTTCTCTCAGTAGAATGACATCTGTGTCTCAGACGCGCTAAGCTCCCCTCCAGCTCAGGACCTTTACACTTGCTGTTTCCTCTGCTGGGATCTCTATTCTCTGTGATTTCGGCATCTCTGGTTCTTTCTCACCATTCAAATTTCTGCTCAGCTATTACCTCCTCAGGGGACCCTCCCTTGCCACCTCCCAGTGTCCCATATGACCAGGTTTTATCTTCTCTGCACCGTCATCATCGAAAATGACCCAGCATCCATATCTGTTCAAGTAATTATTGCCTCCCTTCCTTCCCTAAAATGCCTAGGTCGTGAGAATTGAGATTTTTCTTTGACTGTATTGCTTCACTCTCAGTACCTAAAGCGATACATGGCACGTAGTAGATGATGAATAAATTGGAATTTATTGAATTCATTGAATGAATAGCCCGAGATATCCAGAAAGACTAAGGGAACTGAGTTAATGGTACGCTGTTGCTGAGGAGCCACCCTTTAGTTCACTTCTAACCTCTTATCCTACTAATTCAACGGCAATGAGGGGACAGATTGGCTTCGTTGCAAGAGAAAATTCCCCAGGGGGTGGAATAGCTCCCCTGCAGGTTTCTCCCAGTGGATATCAGCCCTGGCAGGGGGATCACTCACTTTTTCTCCGGGCAAGGCACATATCTATGCGACAGCTTCTGTCTATAATAGCTACCGCAGAGACCAGACAGGAGGCATTAAAAATTAAACAACTGAAGAGTCAATCGGCTTCCAATCTCGGGTTTATAGACAGGAAAATGCTTAATGACAGGTGGTCTCTGTAAGAGAGGTGGCCTCCGAGACACATTTCTCTTGATTTTATTTTTTAATTAACTTTTTTTTCCCCCTGTATTTTGTCCCTTTTTTCTGCCCCTGCTGGAGTGATATTTAAATGATAAAAGGCTCGCTACTGTTTCCAGTGCAGCCCCAACCACCTCGCCACCTGGCTACAAGGGGAAGGAATCTTTAAAGATTGCTCTGTCTCCGAATCCTAATGTTGCCAAGTGGCACACACGGATTGTTATCCTGTGGCTCCCAACTGCAGTTCTTAAAGCTAGGGAGTGCAGTTCTTTACCACTTGGCCGTGACAGTCTCCTAATTACCCTCCTAGTTACCATCCGCTGCAAGACACACCAGTGAGTTGAGTATATTTTATTCAACACCTATCAACTGTGCAGGAATAGTAAAATAGGCATGGCCCAAGTCTTAATATGTGGCATTGGGACGGATATATATTCTGATAGAGCATGGTCACTGTTAAATTTTATATATGTAAATTACATATACATACACATACAGAGATAAACAATATAGTTATTAATACCAAGTAAGTCATATACTTGCTTTTCTGTGAGCAATGCTCTCTCATGTCCATGATCTCATCTGGTTTTCACAATAGTCCTGGGAGATAGCAGTCATATTCTAGTCATTTTAAAGAAGTTGAAGCTAAGGCTCAGAGAGGTTGAGTAATTTGCCTAAGTTCACCCAGCTAGTGCTTGCCATGGATGAGATTCGAACCCAGGTGGTCTGGCTCAAGAGCCTGTGCTCTAAACCTGTCTCAGACAGGAGCATATGGGTGTGTACCAGAGGAAAGGAGAAAGAAAATAAAATTGGGGTACTCCATAGTTACTAGATTGTGAAGGGTTGCAAATGGCATGAGAAGTCATTCTGACTTTACTCTGCATGCCATAAGGAAATATCAGGGTTGGAATGAGAGGCCTTTGAATAAAAGGATTAGTGGTCTGTCTTAGCTCTCCCCTTCTTCCTTTTATTATTATTTGCAATAATCATGTGTGTATATATTGTATCTATTTGTTGGCTACTTGCATAATGTGACTCTTTCTTTGCTAGAATGAATGCACCACATGGAAAGGGATCTTCTCTGACTTGTTCTCTGCAACATCCTCAATGCCTACAGCAATGGCTGGCATGCATAAGACAGAAGTAATAAGTGTTTATCAGTTGAATGAACCAAGGAAACCAGGTATAAATCTCCAAGGCCACCTCGAGCCTGGATTGATTGGGTTCCTTGAACTAAACACACCCCAGATTTCCAATACTGCTCTCCCATCATGATGTTAATCCAAATGGCCTCCTGGACCTGGTCCCACCACGATCTATCCATCCTCTTACTCCAGTCTTGGAATATAAATAGACCAGCCTAAGCTCTCCTTAGTAGACAAGATGGCCTTATTCTGGTCTGCTGATTATAGTATACCTCTCTGGATTATCTGATTTGATAGGGACTCCTGTCAGAAAAGGTCACCCTTGCCCATCTGCCGTGCAATCTCCCTTTAATATTAATTTCTGTATCATATAGCTTTATTTGAACAGTAGTAAAAGGAAGAAATGAAAAAGCCCACACCTGAAGTCACCCCTCCTGTTCCTTGCAACCCTTGCTTCATTGCCTCTTCCATATCTTCCACATTTAGTACATAACACTTAACCTTCCATAGGATGTTTTTATGCTCCATTTTCCATGCCATTACAAAGATGAAAGTAAATGGAGTTCACTTTTGGATGGGTTCTGTCATCACCCACTTATGTACTCTCCCATCCTCCCCACTTCCCAAAAGGGAAACACAGACGCAGAGAGAGTGAAGGTGTTTTCAAATTAAATGCATTTCAGAAAGACAGGCAGGCAGGAACAAATGCCTTTTGCTGGAATGACAAACTAGTAAAGCATCCACAACTGATCCGTGCAGACAAGAGCACTTAGTTAGCAACAAAACAGACCAAAACAAGACAGGGTTAGCTGTCTTGTTTACACCCCCTTGGGGTCTTGTTATTCTCCTTTCTAACACTCATCACACATAACTATTTGTTCAACGTTTGCTTTCAAGGATATCATTATGGTTATCTATCCCCACGTAACTTAGTGGCTTAGAACAAAAGCAGTCATTTATTTTGTTCGCAGACATGCAATTTTGGTAGGCTCATCAGCAACAGCACAGCTCTTCCACACAGGGTCAGTTGTGTTAGCTCAACTGGGATGGGAGGCTCTACTCCCAAGATGGCATGTTGGTGCCGGGTAACCCAGTCAAGTCTGTTGGACAGGGGGTCTCAGTTCTTCTCCAAATGGGTATGTCCTTGGGACTGCTTGGATTTCCTTACAATACGGTGACTGGTTTCCAAAGGCAAATGTTCCAAGAGACAAGAAGTAGCCATGGTCAGTTTCTTAAGGCCTGGGTATAAACCACTGGCACAACATCACAACTGTTATACTCTGTTATATAGAGCCAGAACAGATTCAAGGGGAATCTTGGGAGGAGAAGCAGGAAAAATGTTGGCCATCTTCAGTCCACCAGAAACAGTGAAGCAGAGGCTGAGTCTATCTTATTTTCCTTTCTTTGCCTGTGGCTAATACACAGTTGATGTACAATAAATATTTATCGAAAGGGAGTAAACGAATTGATCAATTTTTTTTGTTCATGTTTTTGATTCTGATTGATTTAAAGCTACTCTTCTTAGCACAATACTCCTTCCTGAAAAATCCTAGTTTTTAATAAACAAGCAAAACAGTGCCATTGTGATCTGTGACATATATTTCACTTCTGCATTCTGAAGCACATTATTTCAGAGAAATTTCTGGCCTCCCAACCTCTGAACCTGAACTCACTGTATGTGTGTGTGTGTGTGTGTGTGTGTGCACAGGGAAGGGAACTTTATGCTTGGATGACGCTCTGGGCGTTGAGAAACTGTCAGAGATCAGACAAGCCTGTATTTCTAACCTCCCTTCCGCTTATTGACATGGAAGAATTCTGTACCCATTTGAGAAGCTAGAGTAAAGTCAATCCTCTGGGCATATTGTCATGCCAAACAAGATCTCACTGGGCTAGGCCCTCCTCATAGCAAGACTTAGAAATTGACCCTATGTGTTACAGTTCCCAGAAATATTTTTTAAAAAATAGTGGTACTAGTCATAATGACAATACTGGGAAGAATAAGGAGGAGGAGGAGAGCAGCTGCTATTAATTAAGCTCTTACTATTTACCTGGTACTTTACATATGTTACCTCATTTAATTACAAAATTCCAGTGTCATAGGATTCTTCTGCCCATTGTACAGCTGAAGAAACTGAGGCTTGCCCACAGCGGAGCGGTGGGACTGCGTTTACGCCATATGTCTACCTCATATGGGATGACCGGACGTAGGCAAACCACTTGGTGATGTAGCAGAAATGATGTGAAATCTGAGACTTGTGAGTCCTTGCTCTCTATCTTTGGGATGCTCTAACTCATGCTCCTAATTCAAATACAAATTTTCCCAAAAGTCCATGAAATCCCACTGAACAATTTCATACCAATTCACACACAGCCATCCTGACTCTGTGCTATTCCTCTTGAATATATTCTTGGCGCTTTCTTAATAACTGTGGCCTCCTGGGATAACCATGTGAAATGTATCAGTTTCTATTTAGGCCCGACAAAGGCAGGAGGAGAGGCGGGGAGCTGTAATTCCAACAGCTCGCAGCCTTTTCCTGGGCAGCGTTTCTTTCGCCATGGCTGAGAAATGATCTTCCTTCTGCTCCCTGTGGCCCTCTCTGCTTGGTACTCGGGGCCCAGCAACCTGGAGGAAGAAGGAAGAGGGAGGGGGAGGGATGGGAGACAGGAGGGCATCACTGATAAGAACAAAGGCCCAGCCGCCTCCGGAAACCCATGCAGCACGCTGCCAAGAGGAGTTGACTTCCAGCAACATGAAAAGACGAGTGAGGGGAAGGATTACGGGAACTTCCTTTTCTTGTGGTGTGGCCTGGTCATAATCGTGCTGTGGATCCGCAGCAAGGGCTCATTAAGACAATAAATAAACCACAGCCATTAGAACTAGGACTTCTCTTTTCCAGCAAGCTTAGCTGAAAGACAAGAAGACTGGGTCCCTGCCTCCTGCCATTTACCAGCCAGCCTCCTGGAATGTGGGACATACATGGGCAGACATGGGCAGAAGTAATTTAGAACAAAGAATAAATAGAAACTTCTTACACCCTTTATATGCATGGGATGAGAGTGAAGAAAGAGGTGCAGATATTTAAATATTCTAGAAGGATTGCAGGTGGCTCTTTCTGGGTAACAATGAGGTCTCAATTTAAAGTTAAATTCCATGTGCAGAGCAAAAATTTCTTTGGACTCTATAGAAATGTCATAGCCTACTATCTGGCTGCATTTTCAAAATGCTTCCCTAGGTGGTACATGCATTTGAATTAATAAAAGAGGCAGAAATGAAGACTCAAAGGCAGGTAATTCAATACAACCAATTGGCACTTTAAAATTCTTCACTTCTCTAGCACTATTTTTCTTAACTCATTGAAAATTCCAAACAGCCTCTTCTAGGATAGATGCAAATAACCCTATTATTTTAACTATACAAGGGTATAGGAGGATGTAATCTTAAATTGTCTATTTCTAAAATGTAAGTGTGACCAAAATATGGGTCATTCAAGCTCTTTCTCAATTATCATATAAATGCATCAGGCAAACATATCCCCTACCTCCAAATTGCAGTTGTTCCCCATTCAGTACCAAGTAACATCCAAGCTTAGCATGACTTGACATCCCTTCAAGTTCAAGATCTGGCAAACTCCAGCTCTCAAGTCTTTTCTCCTACACTTCCTAACAGGCACAGCACACAGCCTAAAGTAGATTTTTATTATGCGCTGTCTCAGTTTCCTAGGGGGTACAGTAACAAATTATCACATGCTAGGTGACTTAAAACAAAAGAAATTTATTCTTTCACAGTTCTGGAGTCTAGAAGTCTGAAGTCAAGTGGTTGGGAATACCATGCTCTCTCTGAAGGCTCTAGAAGAGAATCCTTCTCTGCCTCTTCCAGCTTCTCATGGCCCCAGGCATTCCTTGGCTTGTGGCTGCATCACTCCAGCCTCTGGTTCCATCTTTACAAGGCCTTCTCCTCTCTGTGCCTGGGTCTCTACTTTCTCTTCTTATAGGGACACCAGCCATATTGGTGTCTTAAATGATTACATCTGCAAAGACTTCATTTCCAAATATGGCCACATTCACAGGTACTGGGGTTAGGGTTTTAACATATTTGGGGTGGGGGAACTCCTAATATGCCAAAGTAGTCTATGCCTGTTCCATCTTCATTCCCTGCCCTGCTTGTACCACTCTAACCTCTGGTACTGCGCAAGGATCAAGAGCCTGAATTTTGGGATTAGGCAGACCTGGAGTTGAATCTCTATCCTGCTTATTATGAGCAAGGTGACCTTGGGCAGAGAGAGCCCTGACAGTTAAGCGTGACCATAAGAGGTACCTTCCCTATAGAATTCTTGTAAGAACAAAATGAGCAAATGGATAGCAAGGCCTTTCCAGAGCACTTGGCATAAAGTAAGACTTCAACAAAGGGAACTGTTTTTTCCACATATTATTACCTCCAGTTGTTCGAATCCTTCAGTTCTGTCAAGACCCAATTCCAGTGCAACCTTTGATCTGGGACCTTCCAAAATTATTCCACTTGGAAGCAATCTCTTTCCCCTCTGAACTCCTATATAGTTTAGACTGTATCTTGTAGAGGGGATTCCACACACAGAGACTTTTAATGTCAAGGCCACATTTCAGTATAATAATGAAAATATCTAATACTTATATATGTCTTAGTTTCGACTCTAACCCCTTGAAATATATATTTATATATATTATGTATATTTCATTATTCTTCACATTAACTTTGCAAACCTTATAAATTATGAGCCCTCTTTCACAGAGGAGGAGACTGAGATACAGGGAGATGAAGCAACTTGTCCAAGGTTTCACAGCTTATTTATAGGGGAAGGTGGGATTCAAAGCCAGGCAGAGTGGTTCCACAGCATGTGCTCTGAGCTTGTACGTGCTGCTTGGCCCCCGCTTATATCTTACTAGGGTGAGAGGGAGTGTGTCCTTAAATTTTGCACACTAGGCGCCTCCTTTGCCTCACCCTAGCCCTGGCCTTATAACATTATTTCAATGGCAAGGAGAAGAAGTTGAAAGTCAAAGACTTGACCTCAGTGCCCATTTTAGCTCCTTAATTGTTGTGTGACCTTGGGCAAGTCATTTAATATTTCTAAGTCTCCATTTGCATAGCCAAAAACTAAAAGATTAGGAATAATATATGTCAAGCACTTCGGACATTATACTGCGTGTGGCAGGTACTCAGGTAATAATATTTATCAAATAATATATTTCATCAGTACTAGTTTGACTGCTTCAGGTAGCAGGCTTCATATTTATACACCCTATAGTTCTTCATAACCGAATCTCAGAAAGAATCCGTGCACAGAAGAGCAACTCATTATATATGTGTAGCCTGAATAAAGGAAAGCATAAATAAACAACTGTGTGAAATAGCAATCATTCTAGAAGAATGCAGAAAATGGTCATATTTGGTTGAGTTGGTACCTAAAAACCTTAATGACAAAGTAGCACACGTTCTTTCATGCTGCAGTGACATCTAACTAGTGAGCTCTCAGACCCCAAGGCTGCCCTTGTACAAGCCCAGGCAGTCTGAGTTGACGCGAAGGCAGAGAGCACCACCTACTGAACTGCAACTTTCCACTTTCCAGAAAGAGGCCAAAGCTTGAAATCGGTCAAGGCCACACCAGGGCACTTAACTCCAAGTTTAAACAGAGCTTAAGGGAAAGCGAAAAAGACAAGGTCTCCAGGATGAGGGGTTCCTTTGTTTTGCTGACAATGACTTCCATCTCCTAAGGAACCACTGCTGCAGGTTTTTGTGGCTCTGCAGGGTGGGCAGCCCCGTGGCTCTCATATCAACGGTCAATTAGGGGCCACCCTGGATACTCCTGGGGCTCCTGTTCCACACTAGTCAGCTGAACTTGACTAAGGCTCATTTCTATACACACACTGTCAGAGGTCACAGAGTCTCCTTCTGAAGTGTATAGACCTTTAAACGGAAACAACAGTGCAGCCTCAGATGAAGTGACCAGGTCACAGGGGCCAGGGTTTTCTCCTCAGTGAGTTGCAAGCAAACATTTGACTTTGACTCAGTTTACCAGCTTCTCTCTTTAAGATGGGCATGTTTGCCTGCACAGTAGTTGAGGGGAAGAGTGGAGGGGCCCAATCTCTAGGCTCCAGTCATGTTGCACCTGCTAACCACCAAATCCCTCGGAACATCTGACCCAGGTCGTGGAGCAGTAGATGCTCAACAAATACTGGAACATGAAGGAGCGAAGCACACTGCTGATCTGTCACGGGAAGAGGGAGGCAGCTCTCCTCCCTGCCTGCTGCCCAGCACCGCAAACACCACACAGGTCCTCTCCACATACCACCCTGGCCTCCTTCTTCAGTAGGTCAGTCTTTGGCTCCTCTTCCCTGACCCTACTCTCTGTAAATCAGGATCCTGGTGGCCATATCATATGTGCTGTCCATGGACCCGTAGAGTAAAACCTCAAGTAAGAGGAGATGGGACTTGGTTCAGCTCATTAATTTATTCCTGGTGTCAAGAAAAAGTCTTAGAATATAGTAGGTTCTTAATTAATATTTGTTGAATGAATGAATGAAAATACTAGTAAACAGACACTTGGCAGCAGGAATGACAGAGGAAGAGCAGGAGATGCAGGGTGGGAGGAAATGAGAGGAAAGGGAAGGGCAGGCTTCTGAGGAGGAGAGGGAGAGGTCATGGAAGAATCAGTATCCAGGGAGGTGGATGCGGCTCAAGTGACTGGGCTCGCATCCACCATATAGGAGGTCCAGGGTTTGATTCCCGGGGCCTCCTGGTGAAGGCAGGCGGGCCCGCACAGAGTGCTGGCCCATGCAGAGTGCTGGCCCGCGCAGGAGTGCTGGCCTACATGAAGAGCTGGTGCAGCAAGATGATGCAACAAAAGGAGACACAGAGGAGGGACAATAAGAGACGCAGTAGAGCAGGGAGCTGAGATGGTGCAAGAGAGTGAGCGCCTGTCTCCCACTCCAGGAAGTCCCAGGATGGGTTATCGGTGCCACCTAAAGAGAAGACAAGTAGACACAGAAGAACACACAGAGAGCAGACAGCGAGTGCAAAACAAAAGCGGGTGGCAGAGGGCAATAAATAAGCCTGGACATTGCCGCCTCAACTCCAACAAGGGGGAATTCTCATCTCTACCTCTGTTTCTTCATGTGCGCCAGCCACGCCTTGCGGCTCTGCTTGTGTCCCCGTCCTGAGGGGAGACCAGGGCACAGCTGGCTCTGCTGCACTCCCTTCTGACCCACCATCGGGTGGCAAAGGCCAAGATTTCCAGCTCATCACGGATCCTTCCACCTGACCCGTCCAAGCGGCCTTTCCCATAACAAGCTCCACAGCCCTTATCTGTGTCTGGCCGGCTCTTTCTGTCTGTCTCTTGTTTTTTTTTTCTCTGCTGCTGCCTCCCTCTATTTTTCTCTGCCTCTCACTTTGCCTCTGTCTGTGGGTCTGTCTCTCGTTCACTCTGTCTAGTTGTGTCTTTCTCTCTCTGTCTCTCTCTTTCTGTCTCTAGATATCTTTCTCTCTGCCTGTGTCTGCCTGGCTCTCTCCCTCTCTGTCCTTCTTGCTCTCTTTGTGTATGTCTAACCACCTGTCTACCTCTCTCTGCATGCCTCTTTTTGTGTCTCTCTCTCCATCTCTTTGTTTCTTTGCCTGACTGCATCTATGCTCCTCTCTCTGTCTAGCTTTATCTCTGCGTGTTTCTCTCTATAGTCTCTGCCTTGCCCTCTCCCTCTTGGTGTTTCTTTCTTTCTTTCTTTGTCTCTCTGTCTTCTTGCTTTTGTGGTCTGTGTCTTTCCATCTCGCTGGCTCCGTGTGTGTCTCTTTTACTCTCTGCCACGTTGCATTCTTTTTATGCATATTCTAGAGGCATCTACCGCATAAAACAAGTATCTTTCCTGTCCCATCCCTCCCTGTTCCCTGATTAAGATTCTTGGTAAAGGCTCTCTACAGTAAACCACTTTTTTAAAATCATGGGATTACAAAGTTCCTCATGGTCACAGCGGCACTTTGGGGGAATATTCATCACCCTCCTTCTCAACTGGGTTAATTAACCACATGCAGGCCTGAAATACATTCCGTAAACATGTTATCTTATTTACTCTCCCAGGAATGTCCAGAGAAGTCATCAGTTCCTCGGTGATTGGAAACTCCCTAAATTCTGTACACTGGAGTGACCTCAAAGCCCGCTAGCAGAGGGGGGTCTGAAAGAGAAGGCCATTAAGGAGATTTTGTGTCTGGCCTCCCTGGGATGAGTCCATGCTGGGCGCCCTGACAGTTCACTGGCAGCTCTCCCTCCCTGGAACCGGCTCACCAGGCGGGCAGCCCAGACAGCAGTTTAACCCGAGGGTCAGAGGGCAGCCGGGCGTTATCTACCAACTGGCTGCTTTTCCTCTGCCTCGCTGAGCTCTGCCTTCCCTTATAGACTCTGACAGGAGGGGCCAATGCCGCGGGGCTCCCCGCCGGGATTCAGAGATGGATAGAGCCATTCCAACTCCCCTACCTCATTTTTAAATGAATGAAATGCTACGCAAAGGCCTTATTAAGAGTCTGTACCAGAGGGCGCATCCAGAGTCACAGGAGATGGGAGTGACAGCACGGCAATATGGGGTGTGCAACACCTGCTCACACACCTACACATACCCACACTCACAACCTTGCTCACGCACACACCCATCCGTGTTCAGACACACACTAACACCCACACACCCAGTCACACACATTCGCCTACACACACACACACACACTTGCTCACATACACACACACTAACACAGCTTCCACATGCTCACACACACTCACCTGCTCACACACACACACAAATACACTTGCCTGCACCTCACACTCACATACATGCTCACCTACACATTCTCACACGGACACACATGCTCACTTGTACACACAGTGTGCATATCAAAGCCATCTTGTGAATTTTCAGTTGATTAAAGATGGGGATTGAAATGCATCTTAATACCCAGAAAGTAACTTTTAATCTAACATCTTGATTTTAATAGATTTCAAAGGGCAACAAGATGTGTTGAAATGCACATATCTAATCACTAGTAGAATTAATAGATTTGCAAAAAATATACTTGAGAACATAATGTGTAGCTGTAACACAGCATAATCAAATTCCCATTTAATTTTATTAATGGTAAAATTCAGGCTATCTTCACATTACCCTTCCTGTCTAACACTGATTTGGGAGTTATTAAGAAACATTTTTAAGTGTTTTATTTTACATAGTTTTTTTTATTATTACAGAAATTGTAAGCTTACAGGAAAATCACACAGAAAATAGTTTCCATATAGCCCCCTATTATTAACACCTTGCATTAGTGTGTTCATTTGTTACAACTGATGAAAGAATATTATTTTAATTGTGCTATTAACTATAGTTCATGGCTTACATTAGGTGTCACTGTTTGTGCTGTACTGTCCTATATGGTTTTAAAAATTTTTTATTCTAGTAACATATATACAACCTAAAATCTCTCCTTTGAAACTTCTTCAAATATATAATTCAGTGGTGTTAAGTATGTACACAATATTGGGCTACCACCACCGCCATCACCCCAAATAGAAACTCTGTAAATTGAAGCACAATTTTAAAGCAAAGTCATGTGCTTTAATATCTTATTCACTTCAGAAAGAGCATTGCCCCTCTTTCTTTTAATTTTGATCTCACAAACCAAGTTAGGGACATGGAAACCACATTGAGAAACTGCAAGCACCCCAGGCTTCTTTTCCAGGAACTTGTGGAATGCATTTTTTGGGCTGCTTTCCTTTCCCCTATTTGCCCACCACTCCCATTCTTACTGCCAGCACTGTTTATATGTTTTCCCATCGACCTTCACCTGCTGGCAAGGGCCTGGGTTTTTTTTCTCTCTCGTTATGCAGATGTCCTGAACTTGCAGCTCAGAAAACACAAATTCCAGAGTATTTTCTGTCACTCACACTGAGACTCCATGGGCCAGAATTCTGACCTGGCTGAGCTTCAGATCCACACTGGATGGGGAGTGAGATGTGGCACAAAGCAAAGTTTGGAATTTAAAATAAAGGACCCACGTGACAAGAATTACATGAGGGCCTGAAAAAGAATAGAAAGGAGGGATATGAATTTGAACAACAATAGTTCAACAGTGCGAGAGTGGTTTTTACTGAATATACACTTAAGTCAGGCATGTAGAAATAAATGTATTAACCCATATATTGTTACTGGGCTTCATACTGGGATCACTGGTTATATGAAGTAAGTATGGGATTCAGAGAGAAGGAGTTGAGGGGTAGAAACAGTCCTTCCATGAAAGGAGAAAAGGACCGTTTTAATTTAAATTACCTAGCAGAGTTGAAAGTATTGCTCAGAAAATGTTCTCTAAATGGTCACTGCCTTAGAGTTAGGAGATTTGGGTTCAAGTCTTGTTATTATTACTTACTGGACATTAGGTGAGGAACCTTGCCTCTCTGAGGCTTAAACAAAGTCTCTGGGCAATTGTAATGATTATAATGCCAGCTGACCAGAATTATTTAAGTGATTTATTGAGAAGGAAATGTGTATTACAGTGCCCTGTAAAATATAAAGAGCCACACAGATATAAAGTGTTATTGATGTAAAATTCTTTTTATTAACTTAATTCTGGCTGAATTGACTTTTTTCCTCTCCTAAAAAATCAGTAGCATTGTCCAAACACCCTTCTTTTTTGTGCATAATGCCTATTTAAGGCTTCCTTTTCATTTGTGCAATTGACTGTTTTGGCCTGTGAATCTAGGCAATATCTTATTTATTGGGACACAAGGGATTGATTGGGAAACACGGAATGCTCTTTGGGTTCAGAGTCAAATAAGCCTGAAACAAATTCCTGTTCAGCAATTTACAAGCTATGTGACCTTGGGCATTTTACTTAAACTCTCAGTGCCACTGTTATCTTAAAGTAAATGAAGAGAATTATACTCACAGCTTTATTTGCGGGATTGTATGTAATGAAAGCAAAAACAATTGGGATATAGAGATATTTGGCATCGGTCAAGAGCCATTCAGATGCAAGTAAAATAAACCAAATTCAAGCTGGTCCAAGGAATATTTTTTGCAAGTAATTTGGATGTATGTTCAGACACTGCTTGATCCTCATTCTCAAGTTATAGCAACACGCTTCCTTCACCTCTCAGCTTTGATTCCCAATGTGCTTTGGTCTCATTCTCTCCTACTACAGATGGTTTCTTCCTTGTGGCTGGAGGTGAAGACCCAAGAATCACATATTCCCACATTGCCACTTAGTAACCCCCTTAGTGGAAAGAGTACACATGCATGTGTACTTTCATCTAGAAAGATAGGTAGACAGAAGACAGATGAATGGATGGATAAATAGATAGAAAGAAAGAAATGGATGGATAGATAGATGAATAGATAGATCATATCTTGGATCCCATGCCCATTGATTAAAGAGGATGGCAGGATGCTGTGATTGAAGGCCCCATTAAGTCATATAGTTTGGGGGAAGAATCAATTCTCCCAAAGGGAAAGAGATGTTGAGCAGACCACAACAGTACACATCTACTGCATTCACCCCATAGCACAGAAGCACCCATATTCCTGCCATTCATTCTGTATTCATTTAAAATTATTCCCTTGCTTGACATGAGTAACTGCAATGTACTCACCTCCTTCCAAAGAGAAACACACAAAGGCACACCTCTCTGCTTTACCTTTCTCAGAGTCCAGCCTCTCTGGGTGATGCCTTCTTCTCAGTTGGTCTGAATATGGAGACTTCCAGTTTGGTAACTTCAGATAACTACAAATTAAATCCTTATTTGGAAAATGAGGAACAGCACCCAGGGGTTATCAGTGCCTAGGACAGAAGTGTTGGAGACAGTGCTCAAAGATATACTCTCAGGTGCTGGCTATGAAGTTCTTGATCAGAAAATTGGTTGCACCTTGTTTTTCTCACCGGGAGGCTCACACTTGTCCACGTGGCTTCATGACCACATTTGAGGAGGGTAAGAAGAATTAGTCACCTTTTGGGGGGCTAAGTCACTTTAGCGGCCACTTTCATTGAGTTAAGTTACCAGGGCTAAGGGATTGCTTTAGAAATTGGGCGATCACACACCACTCTCTGCCAGACTTGGACCTGCTTTGGAAAGATGATGTCTTAGTAGGCAGCTGGTCTTCTGCCCACTAGACCAGGAATCTCTGTCTTCTATTAACAAACACAAAAATCTTGTTGGGCCACATTTCTTGAATAACAGCTTCACCATTGCACATTTGTCTCTTAGCAACAGAATTTGATGCTCTGCCCAACCTGCTAACCTTCCTTGCCTTGTATCTCAGAGCAACGTAAACCATTCTGTTTGGGGGGGCAGGTAGGGTGAGGCAGTGCCAATTGCCGCTGACCTTTCCCTCTGGCTGTATCCAGTGGCAATCACTTTATAAGCAGGAAATTTATACCAGAAGATAAAATTTGGGAAAGGGCATGGAGATAGAGCTTCCCTAAATTCTTTAACATTTTCATTAATGGCATTGTTTTTAATGTTTCAACTTGACCAGGCTGAACTATATTTCACAGAATTGCAATTCTTGTATGTTTTTATTTAGGGTGGGCCACAGGACAGGCTGGCAGATGGAACTCCTCCTCGCTCCCGGAAAAGGTAGTCATTGTTAGACATAGTACTGCATCCTTTGCAATCAGCTGGTACTTTCCAAGCCATAATAATGGTGTAAATACCAATAACAACAATGTCCAAGTTTTAGCATGAGTGATTGTTCCCCAAAAGCAAGATAATAGGAAACTTCCATTTAATACTCCAACTGCCTGGTGTTGATAGTATGTAAGCAATGAGAATCTCTAGTAACTCCAGCAAATATATCCTCTTTCTGCCAGGGTTCCCACAATAAGGAGTGCCAATGCTCATCCCACCCAATTTCATAACCATATTGAGTAGATTTATTGTCAACCACTGACCAGACCACTTTTGGATGAGTATTTCATTCACCCTCCACATGACCTGTTTCAGGTCTGGTGTATAGTTAGGCAAATTCAGATATTCAATTGCTTGTTTTGAATTTCTGTTTATACCATACCTGCCGTTTTCTCAATTACCATTATTTATACTGCTTGAATTGTCTATATTTTTTAATACCATTAAGTTCAAATGGCTACTAAACTAGCAAGCCAGGAATCAAGAAATATATGGCTATGCATTGAAAAGTAGATGGTTTATCTCATCTTTTAGATGGTAACTGACCTCAGGACCTATATATTAAGTTGAACCACATGAAATAGTCATTTTTGTAGGTAAAGTGTCAAATATTGGCAATCTCATATGTTAATCTAATTGAATGTTCTTAAGCCCAGTGTCAATAATTAGAAGATTAATCAGCAGATAAAACAAGGGAATTATAAAAAAATAAGCTCACCTTTTTTTTAAGCAAAGAGAACAATGATAAGGAACAAAGGCATTTTACTACAGAAAAGATGATTTACAGAGGATAGAAATTATATATATGTATGTATGTGTGTGTGTGTGTGTGT